>QLPG01001952.1:0-17566 GCA_003314385.1 Gomphus sp. MG54 | reverse complement strand
AAAAGAGAAATTAGCCCTGAGGCTTTGTACATAATACTATACAACTCACCTCCTCAGTGTAGTCAATAACTGAGGAGGGAGGCTTGCGCGGGTCGTGTCTCACCCGCATATACCTTGCAACCAGCCCTTGAACCTATCGAAGGTTTGAGCCAGGCTGCTGGTTCCAAATCCAGGGAGCCGGCCACGCTAGTCGCGTCATGTGTGGACAAGCGCCTGTAAGTAGCGTACATAGTAGAATATGAATAACTCCCTCAATAATGAGGGTAAAAATACAAATAAAATTGAGAAAAATTAAGAGTTCAAAAGCACACTGAATGATACCGAAATCGATATAATATTACAATATATTGAGATTAACCTCTCAGGGGTGAGATGCAAGTTTGCACCCAACATGTGTCATCCATGTGCACATATGGTGCATACATGTTGTCTGTATATGCATGTGGCATGTGGATGTGTGGGACATGCATGTCGTACATGCATGTGGTACAGTGCATACGGGATATGCATGTCATGCATGTGTGTGTATGGTGCATGCACATCTGGAACATGCATGTCATGCACATGTATGTATGGCACATGTACATCCAGTGCATTTATATTGTCCATGTGCATGTGGTGCATGTGTGTGTCATATGTGCACACATGATACCACAGGTTGGGCTAGATTGCAGGTGCTCTTGGCTTGACCTGCAACCGCACCCAAGGACACCTGACCTTGTGACCTGTGTGGATTGGCCCACCCCATGCCATTCCCTAGACAGGGGACCAAGGGCTAAAGGGGCAGACAAGCTAAGGCAAGGAAAGAGCTAAGGTGTGTTTTCTCAAGTCCAAAAAAGCCACTGGCAGCTCCATCAGATACCAAACCAAAGGCCTAAAACTTCAGCCCAAGTACCAGAAGCTTGGCTATAAGGGCAATCTAAGCAGGTGTTTTACCCTCAGGTGGTATACTGGCAAAGGGGGATCCAAAGCTTTAGTATGGTACCTAATACATAGTGACTAGCCTACCTGGAAAAGGGGGATCCAAAGAGAAAACTATAGGGAACCCTTCACCCACTAGCTACTGTATATAAGCACCGTCACTATGGCACTCCACACCATACCAGGCATCGTCCTCCATACCGAATGGGAAGTTCCACTAGGGTCTTGACACCAGGAGCAAGCAACAAAAGGAAGGCCAACAGCTATGGTTGGCATTTCTGAAGGGTGACTGCCAATGGTGACAATTGTTTGGTGCATAATCCATTTGGCAATGCCATGAGTGGACCAAATGGGTCTTGGTCGGCAGGCATGAAGTACAGGTAGGGTGGTGTCTGTCAGGAATCATTATCAGGGGTTCTCCTGACATCACCCCCCCTCTAGAATGCGGTGTCCCCGATGCATTAATCCCTACAGGCAGGACTGGTGTGTGAGATCTGAAGGTGGATGCATGTTTTGGAATCATTGATGATTTAACCCAAGAAGCATGACAAAACTTTGGTGTGATAAAACCCTGGTCAAGTTCTCTGACAAGACGATAGCAAGTGAATGCCAGTCCAGTTTGTTGTCCAAAAAGAATTGTTTAGAGGGGGCCTTGGCAGGTACCTTGGCAGGTACCTTGGCAATTACATGTAGGAATAATAGTTTATGAGCGTAAACTATTAGTTCTAGCCTTGCCTAGGATTATTTCCACTTGATGTTCTATATAATCTGGGTTTAGTTCTTTTACTATGTTTTTGAAAACCTTTTCTGTTATAGCCGAGAACCTTCCACTTCGGTAGAAAGGTGAGCTTTACTCTTTGGAATGAACATTGGTTTTGCCAATTGGTCTTCAGACCTCTTGACGGAAAGGGTGGCAACTGGTCTTCGGACCAACTTATATAGGAGTGCTAGCTGCACTAGATAATCTGGTGGATTATAGATAAGAGTAAGATTGATTGATTCTATGCTACAGAACTAGTCTCTATATATCCTAATTCTAAGCTGATTATGTAACTCCCCAATAAGGCAAGACTTTCCCGAAATTAGTGGAAGGGTGTGGAAAGGAATGGAAAGTCCTAGAAGCCTGTAGAAGTTATGAGTCACCCTATGAGTCACTAAATGAGTCACTAATGAGTCATATTCCCATGACTAGTGGTCTCATGACTGGTCAAGTCACAAAATATTAATAGTATGTGAGTCATGCTTCTGGGCTGACTGTCATGATGTAGAAAAAGGACGTAATTGTAATATTATTAATCTCCCAAAGATAAGACAATGGTGAGGTTTGGAGTGGGGCTTGGCTTCAATGTTATGCATTGCGCCCACTAGACTGCACAGTCCCCAATTTCATAAAGGTGAGACAGATAGAAGATGAGCAGAAGAACCTTAGTTGAAATCAAGGTTGATTATCTAACTGAAGACTGAACTACTGAGTACAAGATCTTTATACTACTTTCTAATCTATTAGGAGTCAAATAGATTCCTATAATAGAATGAGAAAGCTGAGGATCATGAAAAGTGAGAATAGAAATACTATGCCCCAAATAATGATCTCCTCCATGACATTGGGGAGTGACGTGTCACTCTGATTCCCAATGGAGTTACCCTAAGGAACATAATAACAGATCAGAAATAAGAGACTGAGCAGAATTGCAAATAAATGAAAATAGAACAGAACATAAATGAAAGGATATTAAATGTAAATGAAGATGGAATGGAATAGCAAGCATATGGAGTGTGATGTAAATGAGTGGAGCAAATTGACAGGAGCATGTGACACCAAGACAGATACACAAGGTGTATATAGTCTGTAGGCTGAGGGTATATGGTTGGATAAGCAAGCGAGGGTGTAGTTGGGCTGAGTAGGCTGAAATGAATAGTTGGGCATGCCGGTGTATGGTTCCTGACAGTATCCTCCCCTTATGGCTGAGTCCCATGAGGCTGCAGAGATGAAGTTCTAGAATGGTAGCCCCGTTGGAGTTTGGAAGTGCGAATGCGTATAAGAGAAGTTGTGAGGGAATTTGAGGGGTAACCATCGTCGACATTGCCAATGGAAGGTTACTACATCAACCCTGCCTATGTGCAGAAGCTAATGGGTATCACCCCTTTGCCAATCACCACCTATCTCTGAGGTGAAAACAATCTACCTGTCACCGTCCCATCCCCCTCGTCGTCTACCATCGAGCACATCCAGGCACTTCTCAAACAAGAGCATATTGATGTGTGAGAGCCCTGGATCGAAGGGGCACATTCAAAAAGTATGAAGGTGAGTAAGGAGTTGCCTCGGAATTAATTTTTTACTAATTTTTTGTGTTTGCAGTACACTCATCTTCAGATGAGGAATGACAAGGGCGATGTGAATGGCATGTTCTATCAAAGGGCAAAGTTGGGTGAGCAAGATGACCATACACCCTGGTCTCCTGGCTTTGTCATCAAGAAACCTTGCAGTCACTGCAAAAAGTGAGGCAACAGATGCCTAAGGAAGTGGGATCTGGACTTGGACTTGAGTGCATGTGTATGGTGTGGTGAGAGAGGTGTTGGTTGCAGCATCAATGAGAGAGGTCATGGTACGAGTAAGAGGAAGGGTAAGGGAAAAGTCAAGGAGTGGAATCCTGAGAATGAGGGAAGTCCGAGGTTGAAAAAGCAGTCAAGGGAAGGTATGCCAGAAGAAGAACATGATGATGATGGTGCGGGCCCCTTGAAAAGGCCAAGGTTGGAACCCAGAGCACATACTCCCCTTTTCCTCTCTGACCCTCATTCCCCACTGCCTCTTCCACTGCCTATTCCTCCTCAGGAGTCATCCCCTCCATCTACTGTGGCACAGATGCCACAGATCACCATCTCATTGCCATCCCCAGCCCCTCCCATGCCTCCACCTCCTCCACCAACCCCTCTACCTCCTCCACCACTGCCTCCTGTGGTCATGCCACCTCCCAGAGTCATGCCTCCTGCACCTCCTGCACCTTCACCAGTCATTGCATTGACCTCTGCCCTCCTGGAATTGTAGCGGTCAATTGAGGAGCATCACAAGGAGCTGGTGGAACACAAGTTCCAGCTGTCAGAGAGTCCAATCATGAACGAAGAATTGCAAAGTGAAGTGAGGGAATTGTGGATGCAGTTACAAAGTCAGAGGTTGGTGAGCAGGGAGTTAGAGCCAGAGCTGCCAAGGGTGCATGGTACTTGGGAAAGTTGGGTGATGGGGGCTGGAAATCCAAGGAGTGTATTTGATGACTTGGATGAAGATGGGGAAGTAGAATTAGGCTTGTAGAATAGCAAGTGACTTAATTGTATTTTTTTTTTGACTTGAACGTGAATTGAGGGTTTGGAAATAAGAGTTAAATTGGAATAAGGGATGATGGAATCGAAACTGAAGATTGAACTTGAAAACGGAAAGAAGAAGCTGAATTGTGAGTTAGAATGAATGAATCAGAATTGAGGGTTTTTTTTTTTTTTTTGAACTTGAAGACAGAGTGAACCAAACTGAAATACAAGAGTGATAATGAATGGAATGAGCGAGAGTGAATGGAAGAGAAATTGCGAGGTGCCTATGGAATAGGTAATAGTCCAGGTTTGGATGGATAGGACTTGTGAAAATCTTGAACGAGTTCTGAAGCATGGTTGAGTTCTGTTGCAATGAGCCATGAAATTTCTTCATCTGTGCCTTCATATCCTGCCCACCGCACTAAGTACAACAACTTGCACACCATACGTCGATTATCAATTTTTGAGTCAAGGATCTCAGATATCTCGAATTCAGTTTTGCTGTCAATTATGACTAGGGGCAGGGGTAGTTGAATGCGATTAGGAATGGAATTAGGAGAGGCTGGCTCAAGCATTGAAACGTGGAATACAGGATGTACTGCGTTCATGTATCCTGGGAGTTTCAGAGTAATTTTAACAGAGTGAGTACCAGGACATGCAATGATTTCAAATGGACCCAAAAACTTCTCAGCTAGCTTTTTTGTGGGATGGGTAGTCCTGAGGAATTTGGCTTTGATAAATGCGAGACTGCCGATAGGAAAGTCTGGAGATGGAAGTCATTTGGTGTCAGCTGAGGATTGGTACATTTGTTGAGCATCGAGGATATTGGTTCAAAGTTGCTGGTGTAACTCATCCAGGTTGACTATGAAGTCTTGTGCTCATGATGAAGCAAGGTCACATTTGGGATGAATGGTGAAATTGGGATGATAGCCTTTGTTGGCAAAGAAAGGCAAGACTCCAGTGGTGGCACTGGGAGCATTGTTATAGGCAGACTCTGCAAGGGGTAATAGCGAAGCCCAGTTGTCCTGTTGATAGTTGCAATAGACACGAAGGTACTGTTCTAATGTCTGATTAGTACACTCAGTCTGGCCATTGCCTTCTGGGTGATAGCCTGAGGTGAAATGCAACTTCATGTCGAGGGCTTTCCCAAGAGAACGCCAGAAGTGGGACACCAATTCCAAGCCTCTATCTGAAGTGACATGAGAAGGGATGCCGTGTTTGGAGAATACATGAACTACAAAGAGTTCTGCAAGCTGAGAGGAAGTGATGGTGATGGAAGTGGGAATGAAGATAGACTGTTTGGTGAAGCAGTTGACTATGACTAGGATGGCTGTGAATCCCAAGGATGTGGGAAGCTGCTCAATGAAGTCCATGGATATCGAGTTCCAGGGTTTGTCAGGTACTGGAAGCTGTTTGAGTAATCCATATGGCTTGTGACATTGCGATTTATTCTGCATACATGTCATGCAGGACTTGCAGTAGTCTTTAACGAATGAGTGCATTCCAGGCCAGTTGTAGTTGCATCTGACTCTGACAAGGTCTATGGTTTTGTTAATTCTGAAGTGTCCAGAAAGAATGTGATCATGCTTATATTGTAACACATGTAAGCATAAGTCTTGGGCTTTGGGAATGTAGATGTGATCGTCGAATAGCAACAGACCATTGGAATTAGTCTGCCACTTCGGGTCATTGTTATTCGCGAGGTGTTTCTGGGCTAAGGAGTCGGAGGGAAGATGATGTCTGATGTCGTTCAGGATATGCTTGGTGTCCATAAGAGTCAAGGCCCTCAGTACAGGTTTGACAAGGCTCGTGGCTCGAAGGGACATGGTCAACTGGTGTTGAGAGAAGATGGGTCGAAGGTTCTGGGGATTAATGGTGGCATAGTCGCTTATCCCCTCCTTATGATAGATGTCCCATCGTCTAGTAAGCGAATCAGGCTTAGTGCCCAAATGACCTGGTCTGAAACAGATGACAAGATTAAACTGAGAGAGGTATTCTGACCACCTAGCTTGATTTCTGGTCAATAACTTGGTTGTACAAAAGTACTCCAAGTTCTTATGGTCGGTGATGACATTGACAGGGTCACCAGAACCTTCTAAGTAATGATGCCACTTTTGAAAAGCTTCAAAAATTGCAAGCAGTTCTTTATCATGAATGTTGTAATTGAGTTCTGGAGAGGTGAAAGTTCGGGAATGAAATGTGACAGGATGAAGTTCGCCATCTGGGGAGTGTTGAGAGAGTATAGCTGCTAAAGTGTAATCTGACACATCTGTCTCTACAATCAAGGGCAAATCAGGAGTCCAATGAGTTAAAATGGGGGCAGATGTGAATGCCAGTTTCAGCTTATTAAACACATCTCTACACTCCTCACTCCAGTTCCAAGCCAGACCTTTGTAAGTGAGTTGAGTAAGGGGAGTCGTAATAGAGGAATAGTTGAAAATGAATCTCCAATAGAAGTTCACAAATCCAAGGGATGATTGGACATCTTTGACTTTATATGGCTCAGGCCATTGAGTGATGCGTTTGACTTTGTCTTCTGCCATTGTAAGACCTTCTGGTGATAGGATATATCTGAGGTATTCGATGGATGTTTGGTGGAAGGAACATTTGTCTTCTCGAGCGTACAAGTTGTGTTTGGCTAATCATCGTAGAACTTCGCAAACATGTTTGATATGTAAGGATTCATCATTGGAATAGATGAGGATGTCATCCAAATAGACTATGGTGCAGTTGTCTAATAGGTCACCAAAAATATCGTTCATGAATTTCTGAAATGCAGTAGGGGCATTAGAAAGTCCAAAAGGCATGACAAGCCACTCAAAGGACCCACAATGTGTCCTAAAGGCTATCTTCCATTCATCCCCTTTTGCAAATCGAATGAGGTGATAGGCATGTCTGAGGTCAATTTTAGTGTATATATGAGCTTTCTTGGGGGCATCTAAGAGGTTGGAAATAAGGGGAAGTGGATAACGGTCCTTCTTCATGATTCTGTTTAGACCACAAAAGTCTACGCAGAGCCACAGGGAGCCATCCTTCTTGCATACAAATAGTACTGGAGCACCATGTGACAAACATGAGGGTCAAATGAAGCCCATGTTGAGGTGCTCGTCAATGAAGTCTCGTAGTGATTGGAGTTCAGATACTGAGAGGGAATAAATGGGACCAAGAGGTGGCGAAGTGCCATCCTTGAGGTTGATCTTGAGATCATAGGGTCTATGAGGAGCTAGTGTATTACTGTGCTGTTTGCTAAAGACATCAGCAAAGTCATGATAGAATTCTGGAACATGCTGTTTAATGCTATCCAGGTTGTCAGAAGAATCAACCATAGTAGAGCCTCAAGTGTATTTGTTGAGATCCACGAGGTCGAGTTGAAAGGCTTGCGAACCTTCTAGTTTGCAGGTGTGAACAAACACTTCTGCATTAACTAGGGCTATCCGCAGTGCCTCCAACTTTGGAGATGGCGATGGATTGCTAGGAAGCGGGGTGCTAGACTGTGAAGCAGCAATTGAGGCCTGAGGTGTCGGAATGGTGGTCAGTTTCATAGACTTGAAGGTTATACTGCCCAATACCCAGTCAATCAATGGATTGTAGCGGGTGAGCCAGTTGAAGCCAAGTACTGCAGAGCAACTGCCATCCAATGTTGTCACATAGAAAGTGACATCCTGAAGTTTGCCGGTCAGAAATCAGATTGGAATCGTAGTAGTCTGAGTAATGACAGAATTAGTAGAACCATCAAATAATTTCAATAGAATAGCAGGAACTGAATTGATAGGTAAAGAATATTTTTGCACAACTCATGATTCAATAAAGCAGTCTGAAGAACCACAATCTAAGAACATAACAAGAGGAAGATCAGAAATAAGAGAACAAGACAGATTAAGTATAAGTGAAGTTTTCAAAATTTCAGAAGTAGAAGAAACACGAGAAATAGGAGAAACAGGAGAAAGGGCATTCAAGAACAGCATGTGAGAGAGGCTAATGCAATCCTCAGCTTGTGTATTTATGAGGTTGCAGCTTATTTTTTCGACTCCATTGCCATGTTGTCTTCGGCATTGGTGTTAGACGTGCTTGCCTTGGTTGCACATGCTTTTATCAATTTTTTGTTGTTGGCATTGTTGTTCTTGTTGTTGTTAGAAGAGGAAGTCGATGAGGATTGGAAATTGGATTTGGGGCAGTCTTTGACCATGTGACCTTTTGAAGCACACAAGAGAAAGAGTCCCACGTCGATTCACCTTTGACATTCTTCAGACAATAGCTTCCTGTCTTTTCCAAGCTTGGATGAAATGTTGTTAGCATGGTTGTTATTGTTGGAAGACTTATTGTTGCCATTCTTCTTCCCCCCCTTCTTACTCTTCTTGTTGTTTGAGTTGTTGGAGTTGGAAGAGGACTGATTGTTGTTATTGTGAGAGTTGGACTTGGACTTGGACCCATTCGGCTTTGCAGGCATTCTGAAGTTGTCGAACTCCTTGTGTTCCCAATATCTGCTGTCGATCTCGAGTGAATATTGTCTGAGTTCAGCGAGAGTTTTGAAACATGGGAAGTTAAGAAGGCTGTCCTTGATACGTCTGGCCAACCCTTTGTACACCGCATGTGTGAGGGCAGCATCGTTCCACTGAGTGCGAGTGGAGGCTCTGGCAAAGTCAATGAAGTATTGTGCCACATGGTGGGTGTCCTTCATGACTATCTTGCCAAGCTCAATTTCTGCTTGCACAGCACTGTTGAAAGGACCGAAGTTGGTCTCAAGTTCTTGGCAAAAGTCCTTCCAGACCTTAACCCAGCTGGGCTCAGGTTGGATCTCGCCTAGAATAGTGGGTTCGAAGTATTGAAGTGCAGGGCCTGTGAGGTACGAGATGGCATATTGGACCTTCGATGCATCCATCAAGAATGCAGATGGATGGTCTCAAAAGTTCAGCATGCATTGTAAGAAGAATGTGTGAAGCTTAGCTTGGTCAGCACCATTGTAAACCTCAGGCTTGCAAACCTCAGCATAATGGCCAGAGTTGACATTAGATCTAGGGGGTGGTTGAGCTAATCAATTGATGAGTGCTTTGACAATTTTGTCTGAACTTGAAGAGGAATTAAGAGTCAGATTGGAATTAAGAGTTGGATTGGGATTAGAAACATGAGTGAGGTTCGGATTTGAAACTTGAATAGGGTTTGAAACTTGAACAGGGTTTAGATTTGCCTCGTTATCATCGTTATCATCAATTGGGTCTTCTTTGTCATCGTCCTCAGGATCAGGAGGAGCATTCCCACCTGATGGGCCAGCTTTGCAAATAGAAGGTTGTTCTGACAGCCATCGAAGTGTGGAAATCTCCTGCAACTGACTTAGGACTTCTACGATGAAGGGCAGATTATGAGTAGTGGATCAAGTATTCATGATGGTCGTGATATGCAAAGATGATGTGCAATCAAGTGTGGGAGTCAGATAATACTGTTATGATGTAGAAAAAGGACATAATCGTAATATTATTAATCTCCCAAAGATGAGACAATGGCGAGGTTTGAAGTGGGGCTTGGCTTCAACGTTATGTCTTGCACCCACTAGACCGCATGGTCTCCAATTTCATAAAGGCAAGACAGATAGAAGATGAACAGAAGAACCTTAGTCAAAATCAAGGTTGATTATCTGACTGAAGACTGAACTACTGAGTACAAGATCTTTATACTACTTTCTAATCTATTAGGAGTCAAATAGATTCCTATAATAGAATGAGAAAGCCGAGGATCGTGAAAAGTGAGAACAGAAATACTATACCCCAAATAATGATCTCCTCCATGACATTGGGGAGTGATGTGTCATTCTGATTCCCAATGGAGTTACCCTAAGGAACGTAATAACAGATTGGAAATAAGAGACTGAGCGGAATTGCGAATAAATGAAAATGGAACAGAATGTAAATGAAAGGATATTAAATGTAAATTAAGATGGAATGTATTATGGCCCATGCTTCCAGCAACCCACACTAAACCCCACAACCACCCACCCCTATTCCGAGACCTTTCCAACTGAAAAGACAAAGGATTGTTTTCCATAGTTCCCATTCCCGACAAGTCCGACCGAGAAACCATGTTCCCACCCCTGTTCCCATCACGACCGAGACACCATCCCCGAGTCCGTCTCTGACCGAAGACTCAATACTTTGATAACCGACGCACAGGACCATCGCATACCTCACTCCCTTGTTTTCTCTTTTATATTGGCCCCTTGTACTCCCTTCCTCCTTGTGTTATGACCAGCAAAGATAGTACAAGGATAGTCACATGTATATAGTCTCCCAGTCGACTGGACTGTTCACTAGTACGAATATTGACTTAGTCTACCACCTAGTTTCCGATTCATTTCTGGTAAACTCCCGTCTCCTTTCCGAAATTAGGGACAGACGATCGAGGAGGGCATAACACATAAGTTGAAGCCAAGCCCCTTCGACCTCGAACACCTCAGTGACCGGATTGAACCATTCCACGACCAACCCTAAGTTCCTGGTGCTACCGCCTCCATCCGTAGTCCGTCCAACTTCCGTCTTTGGTCCTCAGCCCCGTTACGGACCTCCATGCTAACCCGGATAGCCCTTTCGGAAGTACTAGCTAAGCGCCTGACACGCAGACTTAACAGTATATTCGTACTCACACTCCTAATTGTCATTAAGCATGAGACCCACCACACGTTCACAAGCCATGCAGACAATCACTCAGGCATCTGCCCACCGCGCATCCATCCCCCGAGAACTGTCTGTCCCTGGACCAAGTTTTCAGACACCTCAGACCCCAGCTCACCCCCCGGAGCCTTCCTCCGACTCTGGATTTTTGGATGCAGACCAACACCAGCATTCAAACTCAACCAACCCGTTCCTTGTGAACTACCCCCCAGCAATTCAACAATCATTGCCATCGGATATACGGCCCAGCTCAGGACCATCCACAACAGCACCATCAGACTCATTGGCACCCCCCTATGCACCACCACCCGTTGCACCACCTGCCGTACCCCCATCCACTGCACCACCCCCCATCACCCATCATCCAACCCCATGTCACACCACCCACCGCAGCACTGCCGCCTCCTGCATAACCGGGAGGGGCCCCCACCTTAGACCCAACATCGTGCCTGATCTCACTCAGGCCCTCGTTATACTGGCAAGTAACTGAGCCAGCCCCAGAAGATCAGCTCCTCACGCCACCAAGTTTTGGGATCCGGATACCTTTGATGGATCCAATACAAGAAAACTACAAGCCTTCCTAGTGCAATGTAGGCTGAACTTCCGTGACTGCCCTGATGCCTTCGACACCAGGAGCACCAAGGTAACCTACGTACTATCGTACCTGACTGGTACCACCCTGGACTGGTTTGAACCAGCCCTCTCTGCCCCCGACAAGCCAAACTGGCTCTATGACTATGAGGAGTTCGTGAACAAACTCAAAACCAACTTCGACCACCCCTACGACAAAGGGAGGACCCCCGTGACCATGTACTTGGCCCCTAACACGGGCAATAAGATGGCCAATGTAGGCCAACCCGTGACCCCGTCCAGTGGCAGCAGGACTACCACGGACCTATCATCCAGATTAGGGAAAGACGGAAAACTTACACCTCAAGAACGCCAATGCTGATTCAAACAAAACCTCTGCCTCTTCTGCAGTAGATCGGGTCACACAGCCAAAGAATGCCCCAGATCCCCTACCACGGTTACCCAAGGATGCACAGCCTCCATAGTGGAAGAAGTTGAGGAGGAATCTGAGGCATCGGATGCCTCAGAATCCAAAGATTAGGCACAGGCCCCCGGCTCCAGCGCCAGTCGTTCACGTTGAACAAGTCGACAGCACCCATGGAGCAAAACAAACAATGCATCCACTCTCTTCAGTTCCCAAAACACCCGTGACCACCCGTCGATAAGTTTTGACCATGACCCTCTGAAAACCCATCAGATTCTAGTTACCAGACACCACACGCTCACCCACCGCAATCCAACGATTGATAGGGTATTGAGTACTACTTTGTTTAGCCTACGTCTGAGCTGATTCTTGGTACCTGAGCCGTAGTGCTCAAATTCGACCCCCAAGAAATTTCCACTCAGGAAATCGTGACCCTCAAAACCGTACCGTCCCTTAGACAAGCAGTACCACTTGTAGATCTCTTGCTTAGCCTAGACCCTTGTTGATAACATGATAAATTCACTGAAGAAAATACCCTGACATGATTACCACTAAACTTGCATTTTTGCAGGACACCCCCGAGTTTTTTCCGACCCAGTCCTAGTGACAAAACCACGACAACCACAACTAAGACCACCTCGACTGCTACGACCACCATGAATCATTAATAATATTCTTCAAACAATTACGAACAACTAGTTATCGCCATAGATCAGAGAATGATTAATATCGGGATCAGAAGGATCGTAAGGATGGAACAAGTCCACCCCCTTGCCCTTTCCTTCCTCACTCACCCCTGACACCGGACCAACCAGATTAACAGACCGCCCCACCTTAGGTGTCACATCCACCACGCCTGGATCCAATTCCGTCCGATCCTCCATCGCATGAGGAGCCAGAGCATGACCGCCGCACTGACAGTTCCACTTCAGACGGTCCCGATTGTCCGTGTAGATAGCGTTCTGCATTTTGGAAGCATCGGACAGCCTCTTGACGTCCACTCCCAGAGCTCGAAGATGGACATCCATACCAATCAGAGCATCCTGAATCAACCCCAGGACGGCCACGATCTCCGTGCAGCCAACCTTCGGGGGAGGGGAAATCACCACCTCCACCCTAGACCTCTTGGAGGAGGACGCTTCAGGAACGTCCTTCTCCTCCTGCCCCTGCTTCTTCGTAGCCATCCCTCAGACAACAGGCACTCCATCCACCTCACACCGCACCCGAATGGCCCAGCAGGGGACACAAGTTTTTGCCGCTGTCATCCACTCACACCTTTTTTCTTGCTTGCGACATAAGTCGCAAGACTCCGTCCTCAGGTACGAGGAGTGCTCCGGAGAAATGGTCTGATACAAATCGGGACGATACTGAGTCAACACCTGATGACTGGATTCAATGGGTCCAAGACCCACCTCCCTTCCAACTTCCTGCACCTTACGAACCACTTGATTCTCGAGGGCCTTCTGCGCCATGGAGATACGAGCTCCCTCCTCCTTGTGCTCCTGATGTTTCCGGTCTGCATTCAACGCAGCAGAACCGGGTCCAACCATGGGCACCGAATGATGTTCACCCCTGGGATACCCCCTGGATGGTGACGGTATGGTTTCTGGACCCACGGACAAACGGTGGTCCGACACAGAATCTTCAGAACCCCCAAAAATCGGCTCGTCCTCATCCTCCTCCAAACCCTTATTTCCTTGTGCAAGTAAAAGGGCACGCTCCAGAAGCAACGCCTCCTGTTCAACAGCATGGGCCCTTGCCTTCTCTTTCCTCTCCTCCTCATCCTTCAACTGCTGCTCCTCGACCTCCTTCAGTTGCTGCTCCTCTACCTCCTTCAGTCGCTGCTCCTCTACCTCCTTCAGCCGCTGTTCCTCTGCCAACCTCAGAGCCTCGGCCTTCTGTTTTGCCTCAGCCTGCCGAGCGGCCTCCACCTGCCGGGACTGCTTTGCCTCCAGAAGACGGACCTGTTCCTCATACTGGGCTTTCAGGATACGCATCTCCTCCGACACATCCTCTGCGACATCCCATGTGAAGTCCGACATGGGGAGGAATCAAAGAGGGGAAATGACAATAAAAAAGAGAAACCCCTTATATACGAAGGATCAAACGGGTGCTCGGAGAACACCCATTACATGCAAACACCTAAAAACATTCCCACGTCCTTTTCCGCCCTATTCACGGCAAGACAAGCTTAGGACCTCGAGGGCTCGGTCCTAGTGAGGGGATACTGTTATGGCCCATGCTTCTAGCAACCCACACTAAACCCCACAACCACCCACCCCTATTCCAAGACCTTTCCGACCGAAAAGACGAAGGATTGTTTTCCGTAGTTCCTGTTCCTGACAAGTCCGACCAAGAAACCATGTTCCTGCCCCCATTCCCATCATGACCGAGACACCATCCCCGAGTCTGTCTCTGACCGAAGACTCAATACTTTGATAACCGATGCACAGGACCATCGCATACCTCACTCCCTTGTTTTCTCTTTTATATTGGCCCCTTGTACTCCCTTCCTCCTTGTGTTATGACCAGCAAAGATAGTACAAGGATAGTCACATGTATATAGTCTCCCAGTCGACTGGACTGTTCGCTAGTACGAATATCGACTTAGTCTACCACCTAGTTTCCGATTCATTTCTGGTAAACTCCCGTCTCCTTTCTGAAATTAGGGACAGGCGATCGAGGAGGGCGCAACACATAAGTTGAAGCCAAATCCCTTTGACCTCAAACACCTCAGTGACCGGATTGAACCATTCCGCGACCAACCCTAAGTTCCCGGCACTACCACCTCCGTCCGTAGTCCATCCAACTTCTGTCTTCAGTCCTCGGCCCTGTTACGGACCTCCATGCTAACCCGGATAGCCCTTTCGGAAGTACTAGCTAAGCGCCTGACACACGGACTTAGCAGAATAGAATAGCAAGCATATGGAGTGTGATATAAATGAGTGGAGCGAATTGACAGGAGCATGTGACACCAAGACAGATACACGAGGTGCATATAGTCTGTGGGCTGAGGGCATATGGTTGGATAAGTAAGCGAGGGTGTAGTTGGGCTGAGTGGGCTGAAATGAATAGTCGGGCATGCCAGCATACAGTTCCTGACACTGTGTGTAATAATTATCACATAAACCTAGGAATTTGTCATACAATTGAGTCTTGAGAGCTTGAACCAGCAGTTTGGCACCATTTTTCATGTATGATTGTTTGGTGCCTGGCTGTGGGTCCTTGTGGGTCCTTGTGGAAAATAAGCGAAAATTATAAGTGTTTTTGGAGGTTTTCCTTGGGCTTGAGAAGCTTGATGATTTAAGAGTTAATTACTTAAAGGTAATTCACTCTTAAATGGCCAGCCAAACATTATAATATTTTTTTGGTAGTCCAGATGAGACTGAGTTTAAGTTGGATTTTTCCTTGGAGGAGAGGTTTGGAATCCTACACATTTAACTGGTTGGGAAGTGACCAGACTATCAAGGGATCATCCCCTGTTCCCTAACAATGCATCCAAGGTGTGGATTCAATGTGGGGCACCTGGGTGTAGATGATAGAAGTCAGCAACAAGGTTGGGGGTCCAGATGTCATTTTTGTTCTCCCAAGAATTCTCTTCATAGCCATAACCCTTCCATTTGATAAGGAATTGCAGCTGATTTGCTCTCATCTGACTGTTGAGTACTTGTTCGACCTCGAAGTGTTCCTCTTCATTGATGAGGATCGGCTGCAGTAGAAGGGGCTGTCGTTTACCTAGGATGGGGTCCGCCAGAGCTGGGGTGAGTTTGACAACCAGGAAGACTTGATGAAGACGGCTCAAGGCTCTTGGGAGTCAAAGTCAGTATGCGTGAGACCCTACTCATTCCTTGACAAGGTAGGGACCAAGTTGCCTGTGTGCTAACTTCTTGGATGGCCAATTGGTATGAATATCACTAGTGTCGAGGTATACTTTGTCACCTGGCATGAATGTCAGTGTTGGCTGGTGCCTGCAGTTGTAATAGGTTGCCATATCATCTTTTGCCTTTACCAGGGCTGCCTCACTTCCGAAAGTGCTCCTTCCATCTGCTCATTGAATTCATTCACAGATTCAAGGTAGGATGGAGGTTGGTATGGCTCGAACCCCATCCATGGGTGTCAGCCCATATCTAACAAGAAGGGGGACTTGCAGGTCGAAGCATGAACGTGATTGTTGTACTGGAACTTGGCTAGGGGCAGGAGATCATCCCAATTGTCTTGCCTCTCATTGAAAAACAGGCAGGGGTACTGTTCTAGTTCTTGGTTCACCCGTTCAGTCTGACCATCCGTCTGCAGGTGGTAGGTCATAGAGGCTGCCAGGCAAATGCCCAGTAAGTGGTAGAGCTCCCAGGTAAATTCGAAGACAAATTGGACTCCCCAATCGGATACCACCACCCTCGGCAACCCCTGTAGCTTCCATATGTGGTGTAGGAAAAGTCGTGCTGCTCTGGCTGCCATTACTGTCATGTGGGTCAGTATGAAGTGTGCCCGTTTGGACACCAAGTCTACCACATTCATCATGGCATCGTATCCATGTGCATCGGGGAGTTCTACTATGAAGTCTACACTTATGACATCCCACCCTGCCTTGGGGATTGGGAGCAGGTGGAGTTCCCCGGCAGGCCGTTGTCTTTGAGCTTTCATTTATAGGCACCGGTTGTACATCTTGGTATACTCACCGATGTACCAAGACATGTGGGGCTACCAATAGTTTTGTGAGATGAGTTCAAGGGTCTTCCAGCAGCTGGGGTACCCAGCTATCTTAGAGTCATGGTGGTGGGCTACAATCCTTCACCGGAGGCCTCCCACATCCAGGACATACACCTTGCCTCGGAAGGTCAATAGTCCATCGGCCTCTGCCCATTCAGCCAAAACCAATGAACTCCCTCCTGCTTCTCACAGTTTCCTCACCATGTCCATCACCTCATCCTCTAGAGCCCCTTCACTTAGTGCCCTCTTCAGTTCTCAGGTGATTCCCCACTCTTCTCCCTCCAGTGCCACTCTTTCGAGTGCCTGTATCGTGAACAGCTCAGGCCAAAGCAAGACTAGGTTGCTATTGTCACCTGTTCCTGATCCATGGTCCGACCGACGTGAGAGCACATCAGACTTCCCCATCGTTACCCCTGGTTGGTGCTGCAGATCGAAGTTGAAACATGAGAGGTAGAGGGACCAACAGGCTTGTTGTTGGTTCAACTTTTTCAAAGATTGGAAGTACTCTAGATTCTTATACTTGGTTCAGATTTTGACTTGGTGCTCAGCACCCTCTCTCTACTCTTCCAAGGCCTGGATGATCACAAGCATCTCTTTGTCATGGATCTTGTAGTTCCTTTCTACTGGGGAGAGGCTTTTTGAGTAAAAGGCAATTGGGTGCCACTTGCCATCCTCATATGACTGCTGTGACAGGACTGCTTCCATGGCCATGTCAGAGCTATCCACTTCTACTTGGTAAGGGCAAGTATCATCGGCAAATCTGAGGATGGGTGCCATTGTCACGACCATGCATCATGCTTTGACTTACTTGGCAGTACCGACCAACCGACCCCCATTCACATCACTCCACAGTGTACGGTTTCGGTTCGGTACACCCGGTTTATCACCCGGTTCATTACCCTCCTCCCCAACCCCTATTCTTTGTCAACCCTACACTCTCTTCCTTTCCCCCTCACTCATTTACCCACGGTGACAGTAAAGCGAC
>QLPG01001951.1:0-21287 GCA_003314385.1 Gomphus sp. MG54 | reverse complement strand
GGTCTCGGAATAAGGAGGGGTGGTTGTGGGGGTTGTTGGAGGTATGGGCTATAACAACATACCAAACTCGCCATCATCCTCCAATATTTTGGACACATGTAGATGAATGTCACGGTCAACAAGGATGTGGTCCATGGGTACAAGATGTGAAACAAGGGGGTTCAGCACTCTGGTGATATCATCCTCCTGCCAACTCATTGCCAACAGGTGTAATGGACCGTGTCCCCAGCCATGTATCTCTTGAAGCAATTTCAGAAAATCACGGCGATCATGACATTCATCGAGTGCATCAAAAACAATGTATGCATGGTTGAAGCTCTGAGCAATGGCTTTCAGAGTTGAAATTAAATCTTCCAGAGCGGGAGATCGGTGGACGTTCGCATTCTCAGAGAATAGTTTGTCCAATACATCAGGGGTGTGGGTGCATTGCAAGTATAGCTGCCTAATGACAGACCGAATAACAGTGTCTGGATGTATGTCCGTATTGCGGAACTCGAAGTAGAGATAAGCATATGCGCAAGAGGTGCCTGTCTCACAGTGACGAATAATCTCTTCGATGATAGTAGAACTAATCAATCCATGCGTTAACACATATCCTGAGAAACAACTGGTCTACGCACCATAGGACCGTTTTCCCAGCGCCAGCTGCACTAGTCTGTCAGGGGGAGAAAGGGACTAACTAACAAGAAACATAGGAGAAAACGTACAGATGCCGTGGAGCCAGAGGAAGGAGTTGGCCTCGAGTTTCCATTCTTTAAAAATTTCTCCCTGTATAAACCACGATCCAGTCGTTTCTTGGTGTTCCTTTCGAGCACAAGCATGTTTTGATCGGGAGTCAAAACCCCCCAGCCAATTACATATCTGCTGCCGAGGTTGGTCTGTATGAAATTTTTGTAAATCAGGTTCGTGAGTACTCTGTCTTACGAGATGGCTGCCACCTCGCATTGAACGAAATGGATAGACATAGTGCTCGCACTTACTATGGGTTGAGTTAGAGTTTATATTAACACTATTCTGCAAAGACATGTTTCCAACAACATCTTCAGCACACATGGGAATTAGCGCAAAGCTCTTGAGCTCGAAATTTCAACAAATAACATACTAAAGTTGACATTAGTCATGGTCGATGTTATTTGTGCTTGATTAGCATCAAGCACAGAAGGCTGAGTTCGTCGATCCATCCGCACGATAAAAATTCCAATGACAGGTAAGGGCTGAGAGGTAAAAGGCGCTCAATGTCAGATAAGGTTCTTTCATGCACAGCCTCTCGAAGCCGCAGCGCCGCGCCTATTACGGCGGTGCACAGCAACCAAAATCTATGTCACCTTGCAATAAGCAGCTCATTTGATCAAGGGATTAAATGTTTTAATATGTCGAGAACTTGAATCTTGTATCTACCAGATCTCACAATAAATCTGTATTACTAATACTCTTCTTTGGCTATGCAACATCGTCATCAATCACTAAGCCGCTTATCCATTTGCTTGTCATACGTGGGTCCAGCAGTATCGGTACCTATGGTTGTATCCGCCATATGCGCGACCCCATTGCACATGGACTAGGAGAATGGCATGGCATGAACATTACATAACACCAGCAACACTATCCTGTTGTAGTCTGTACATGATTACCTCAGTCGATGTGGGTAAACGACTGAGACTAGTATCTACCTGTACCGGATTAGCTGTACGACACATGGTATGTAAGTTACAGGAATAAACAAGAACGAAGTAGATCTCACCTCAGGTGATGTGGGTAAACGACTGAGGGATGAAAAACTTTGTATGCCCACTCTTATAGGGATGGAGAATGTGGACCAAAGATATGGAAAAGTTAAATATAGCAGCATAAAGAAAAATAGTAAATGCGAACTTATTCTACTTTCAACATATCCCACCCCACAGGTTATGGAACATATCAAGATATCATGACCGAGAACAGCACTGACCTCACACCATTTGTTGTTTATCATTTATTGTCTCGATCAAGGTGGCATGTTGCGCAATTACTGAGACTGATTGAACAATAAACTGATCCATTATGCCACCTGTACAACATCTGGGAAGTAGCCTCCCCACTCTGCCCAGCATTTATTCAGAGACAGGAGACAGTAAGTCACTTTCTCCTGTCATGTACAGCTTACAATCAACATTGTCAACATTTCCAACCACTGCCCAACATGATGCAACATGATGTACTAAGCATTTTGAAATTGCTGTCCAACCACTTGCATGTATGAGACTATGTAAATGCAACAGGACATTTCCACCATGCCCTTTCCCAACCACAACCACCTACTCAAATTGTGTTAATACTAACACTGACACAAACACAGACATTGGCACCTGTCAAGTCCGCAACACCGAGTACCGACTCACTCGGGAATACTGACCAACCGGCCCTTGCCCACATCATCTCACACCACCACGCGGCCTCGGCTCGGTACATCCGGTACATTGTCTGGACCACTCCTCTCGTCCTATCCTCTCCATTGTTCCTTCACCCCCTATCCACTCCTTGACCCATTTCCCCCAAACAAAATGATGGCCACTCATTGTCCTGGCCACTGCCATTATTTTATCTTAGGTCGTTGTTAAGTCTGCATGTCAGGCACTTAGCTAATACTTCCGAAGGGACTATCCAGGTTAGTGTAGAGGTCCGTGAAGGGGCCGAAGGCTGAGAACGGTAGTCGGGGACGGACTACGGATGGAGACGGGAGTGCCAGGAGCTTAGGGTCGGTCACGGATTGGTTCGATCTGGTCACTGAGGTGTTCAAGGTCGAAGGGACTTGGCTTCAACTTATGTGTTGTGCCCTCCTCGATCATCTGTCCCTAATTTCGGAAATGAGATGAGAATTTACCGGAAATGAATCGGAAACTAGGGGGTAGACTAAGTCGATATTCGTACTGGCGAATAGTCCAGTTGACTGGGAGACTATATACATGTGACTATCCTTGTACTATCTTTGCCAGTCATAAAACAAGGAGAAAGGGAGTACAAGGAGTCAATATAAAGGAGAAAACAAGGGAGTGAGGTATGCAATGGTCCTGCGCATCAGTTATCAAAGTATTGAGTCCTCGGTCAGGAACAGACTCGGGGATGGTGTCTCGGTCGTGATGGAGACAGAAACCACGGAAAACAATCCTTCATCCTTTCGGTTGGAAAGGTCTCAGAAAGGAGGCCCGGATGGCTGAGGAAGGGAAAAAAGGAGGTCAAATGGAACAAGGCCAGGGAGAGGAGAAGGGAGGAAGAATGAAGGGAGAGGGAGGAAGATTGGAGAGGGAGGAGGTCTGGAAAGTTGAGGGGGTCTGGGAAGCTGAGGGGGTCCAGAAAGCTTGGGGGGTCCGGAAGGCTAAGGAAACCCTGAAACTGGCAGGGATCCACAGCATGGCGGAGGAGGATCAGAAAGTGGAGGAAGGAGGGTTTATTGGATGAGCCCAATCCTGCTGGACCCGATCTGGATTTGGAGGATACTTTGTGGTTGATGTATAAAAGGAGTGAAAATGTTTGTTCATGGGCTCAGCCTGTAGTCTTGTTCTGGAGTCGTGAGTGTCATGTAAAGTCATTATCTATGAAATGGTCGGGGGTCCATGTTGGTCAGGGTTTTCTGAGTGGAAACTTTCGGAGGGTCGGATTGAGCACTGAATCGAAATCAATGTCAGGTTCTCGGAGGGTCATAGTTGTTTCTAAGAAACAGGTCAAATTCTGCAGTGTAAGTTTTCTGTCTTTTCCGAGTTTTGGACAAAGGGTCCATCGTAGCCCTGCTGCCACTGGATGGGGTTGCGGGTTGGCCTGGATTGGCTGTCTCATTGCCCATTTTAGGGGCCAAATACATGTTCATGGGAGTCTCGGGGTCGTGACGATCAGGAGTGTGAGTACAAATATACTGTTAAATCTGCATGTTGCTTAGCTAGGTGCTTCTGGGGTCATTTCCGATGATTCCGAGAGGTTTCCAGAAGTCCTTGTTTCCTGAATGTTCGGTAACCGGATGTCAGTTTGGATGGAAAGTGCAAAGGAGAATTAAGTCGATATTCGTACTGGCGAATAGTCCAGTCGACTGGGAGACTATATACATGCGACTATCCTTGTACTATCTTTGCCAGTCATAAAACAAGGAGAAAGGGAGTACAAGGGGTCAATATAAAGGAGAAAACAAGGGAGTGAGGTGCACGATGGTCCTGCGCGTCGGTTATCAAAGTATTGAGTCCTCGGTCAGGAACAGACTCGGGGACGGTGTCTCGGTCGTGATGGGGATGGAAATCACGGAAAACAATCCTTCATCCTTTTGGTCAGAAAGGTCTCGGAACAGAGGCGGGTGGTTGTGGGGGTTAGTGTGGGTTTGTTGAAGGCATGGGCTATAACAGTCATCCTCTATTGTTCTATTTTCACCCACCACTTCATTATCTTATTCTCACCCATACTCTATTATTGTAATCCCACTTACATTCCTTATTCTATTTCTGGTCACTGTGGACAATGCGTCCATGTGGTTTCCTCATACCTTATTGTTTCCATTCCTTACACCACCCTGTTCCACATCTTGCTTCTTAACTATATAAGTAGCAGAATGTATGTAGATAGTTCCTCACTCAGAATATCAATTTGGTTCGCACCCCTTTGTCCGTTTCCCATCCCTAAAGTCCTTTGCTCGAGCCAATGCCCTCGGCAACCTCACGAGACTCCCCCTACTATTCAAATTAGTGGCACGCATGGAACAGCAGGGCGCAATGCACAAGCATGTTGAAGTCTAGCCACCCAGAACGGTTTGCAGGACTTAACCGATACTTTGGCATTACCAAATCCTGACAGTACCAAACCTTTCAAACCTACCCTCAACTCCCCTCCACATCATCCCACCACACTCCACACTTCATCACATTATTCCAAACCAAACAACAACACTTATTGCCATATTACCAGCCTGTAACTTGCATGTATAGAACACCCTCTGACTTTACATTACTAACCTTTTAGCTTGTTTACAGTAATCATTGTTTTGGATCCTGTCAAGACTGTGGTATTAAGTTAATAACACTCCAATCTCTATGACCATGGAATTAACAAGTCTGTTAAGGGCTGATGATATGTGATCTTATGCACTAATGCAATAACACCCTTGAACCAATGCAGATGGGTTTGGCTCAGTCCAGTGAACTGATCAGATGTCAAGCATCAGTTACTGACGGACTTTGGTACTGCCGAGGGGTGTTGGCGAAAAGGTCGGGCGGACTATGGCCAAGTCCTGCAGGCCAAGAGTAGTGGTGTTGGCTTCAACATGCTCGTGCATTGCGCCCTACTTGCCATGGGTGCCACTGTATTTGCCACAGACAGATACTTGGGGGGATGCTGATGATGCCGGCCCAAGTTGAGGACTTAACAGAAGAGAAGAAGGTAGAAGGGCCTAAGCCTAGTCGATACCCAGAATGAGGGAATATGTACATGCACGTCCTACTTATATAGGTTAAGAAGCAACATGTGTAATAAGGAATGTGGGACAACAAGGTATGCAGAGCATGGTGGTTATTGTCCACAATGAATAAAATTAGAACAAGGAATGCAAAGTGGGGATAGAACAATAAAAGACAGGATAATAGAATTGTGACTCAAGATGGGACAATAGGGAGTGGCCGAGTATAAAACAATGGGGTCTTGTCCGAGGATAATACAAGGACAGGAATATTATACAAATCTTCTGCCATTTGTATACAACTCCTCAGTGAGCTTGGTCAGTAATTCCCATGTAGAGAACCCCCTAACTATGAGAGATATGTATCAGTGATAAAACCTGGTGACCATTTCTTATTTGATATCAAATAAGATTCCATCCTGTCATGCATTCTGGACTCTCTGTTATGCCTGCCATTTCATGTACTCCTGGTAGGTTTGGCCCTTGATTGGTAATGACATAATCTGTCTCCATTTGGTATCAATAAGTCATGGGTTGCAAGTTGGATCAAAATGGAATGTGTGTTGTTGTATGGAACTGTTGAAATTTATCTAAATAATAAGAAGCCTTTGTTAAGTACTTCCTCATTTGTAGGATGGCTCCCTTGATATTCCCCTCGCAGTGGGCCTGTACCAGTTTGTTAGGTACACATATGCATCTCCCATATAAGTAAGCAATCTCCCCCTATGTCGCTGCTTTGTATCTCCCTAAACTATCTCTGAGAAACATGGAGAAAAAAATACTACATGGTGGTAATTTTGGAGTGATAAAAAAGAAATGAGAACTACAAAGAGCTGATACAATATGTTACAGTGATAGTCATACAAATATATACTGTACATACATTTCTCAATATTACTCAATATTCCAAACAGAGAATACATACATGACGATGCACTACTTTTATAGTCAAAAGATGTAGGGATGAATGACCATAGTATGGAACAGGGTAGTGTAAGAGATGTAAAAAAAATAAAGAGACATCAAGATTGTCAAGGGATGACCCATTCCTCCTACCGAACCAATTCCAAAGAACTTAGCCTACAAAACCACAAGCCAGACTGAACAATCAGCCTGGAACCTTGGCAGTTCCAACATCCTCAAAATTCCTAGACAGCAGAAGGTATACCCATAGGAAAGAGAGATGAGGAGTGACATGAGGGGACAAGGGACCAGCAGCCCAGGAAAGGGGAAAGCCAAACAGTGGGAAGATTCAAAGTGCATCTCCTTAAGTATAACAGCTGACCAACACCCTTATTGTACACTAAACCAAGGGTTCAAGGACTCAAACCAGACATCCAGGGTCTGGCCCACGAGTGTCAAGACAAACATAACCCCCAGACCCAGCAGAAGGGTAATATATGTTAGAGAAGCAGTGCATGGGTAGAGGGTATATAGAGCACAGGATTCACTAGCAAGTTCCTCTTAGAAAATCCCCCACTGCTAGATGAAGGCCCCTCTCCCTCATGTATAAAATTAGATAGCTAACCACTTAGGAAATCCCCCACTGTAGGCACTGTATGTCTGCCTTTAAGTGTCTCTGGGATTTCCCTTACAGAGATAAGATATGGAGAGTGGACAAACATGTCTAGCCATAAGTGAACATACCAAAGTGAAACACAGTGAAGCATAATAGAATAAGTGAAACAGAAAGGAATAGATAATGTGAAACACTGAGTGTGTGAAGCAAATGTTAAAGTGACTCATAAATATTGAGTTGGTCACTTGTATATGAGATCATATGGTAGATGTTTGGCTCATAGGATTTAATGAACTGAAGTTCAGTGATGTGTACTTGACAGATCCTTAACTACCTCCCAGATTTCAAAAGTATGTTTGCAAAGGAGTCTTTTGATAAACTGCCTGACTAGAAGATCTAGGATCATGCAATCAAGTTAGAGCCAGGTTCATGTCCCAGAAACTGCAAGGTGTATCTCAGGTCCCTACTAGAACAAGCTAATTTAGATGTTTTCATCCAAGAGAACCTCCAAATAGGATACATTCAGCCCTCTAAATCCCCAATGGTCTCTCTGGTACCCATGACTCATACAATACTTCTGAAGGTTGAATGAGATAACAGTGAAGAACCAGTACATGTTCTCACACATCTCTGAGTTTGTCAGCCAGTTGAAGGCAGCTAAGTACTTGACAAAGTTGGATGTTTGGTAGTGATTGGCACAGGTATTGGAAACCCGCACGGGTAGCAGGTACAGGTAGTGTGGGTAAGGGTCAGGGTCAGGATTTCCAACCCAGCCCAAACCCGTACCCATTCATGGGTACACTTATATAAGTGAGGTTCAGTGCTAACCTTGCTTATATAATTGAAATTTGGTGCTAACTTCACTTTTCTAACTTATACTGAGCCTACCTGCACCCCTGTCATGTGACTGTACTCAAAATCAATATAATTTTGTATTTTAAAAATTCAAAATTTATTTAATATGTTTTGTGGCTGATGTAATCAAGGTTCAGCGCCAACCTCACTTACATCAGCTTGGTGTCAAACCACATACACATACCCTCAGTTGGCCTGCCCACTGCATGACGCTACCAACCTTCAACTGATAGACGCTACCACATACCTAACGTCGGCCAAGTGGACCAGATGCTACCACATGATCCATCCCCAAAGTACCACCTCCAGCATCCCATGCTCATCTCGGTGGATATACTGCCCCCAAGAGCTTCATGCCGTTTGTCGTCTTCAGCGCACCCACCCCTCAAGCCGTACATTGTCCAGCCTGTTAATGTTATGTCTACTCACGTCTGTGTAGGGGTACTACGAATCCTACGGTTATGCTGACGACATGGACTCGTATGAGCAGTGCTACTATGGCAAATCTTACTATGGCAAATCTTACAAAAAGCCCTACAGCAAATCATACAGCGCGCCCATTCCTATTCTTACGACCCAAACAGTGGCCAAACTGACGCACTCACTAATTCTGCTGGCCCCAGTCCTCATGGCCCCAATCCTACTAACCCCAATCCTGTTTCCCCCTTCCCGGTCGGCCTGATTCCCATCCTTGGCCTCAATCCCATCTCATATGTGTGCACGTATGGCGCGTACGGCACATATGGTGTGTGTGGCACGTACGGCGCATACAATGCATACAGCACGTACGACACATACGGCGCATACGGCGCGTACGAAGCATAGGGCACATACAGCATGTGTGGTGCATACAATGTGTATGGCGCATGTGGTGAGTGAGGCGGCGAGTACCACACGTACGACGTGTAGGGCACATACAGTGTGTGTGGCGTGTACAATGTGTATGGTGCATGCGGTGAGTGAGGCGGCAAGTACCACGCGTACAGTGCGTACGATGTGTATGGCGTGTACGACATGTACGGTGCATATGACGTGTATGGCGCATACGATGTGTATGGCGCATACAACGTGTACGGTGCATACAACATGTACGGCGCATATGACGTGTACGGCGCGTACAACGTGTATGGCGCGTACAACGTGTATGGCACATACAGCACGTACGACATGTACGACGTGTAGGGTGCATATGGCATGTGTGGTGCATACAATGCATATGGTGTATGCGGTGAGTGAGGCAGGGAACAGGTGAGCACCTATTATTGCTTTACAAAGCATCGACTCTCCGCTTACACTTTTTTGTGATTAGGGTCAGGGGAACACTTGATGCTCCAGCTTGTCTTCACCTGAGCACCCATATGTGTGCTCTCAGCACATCGTCAATGGTCCTCGGGCCTCAGTTTCAAGGCAGCTGGCTCTGGAGCAGGTATATTTCCTTCACATTCATCGCCTGAGATCGCCGCTTTTGATCCAGAGGGGAGAGAATGGTGTTCTTAGCCATGAACAGGTGAAGTAATTCATTTTGCTCTCTTAATGAGCATAACATGAATGTGGCATGCATGGATACAGGCACTTGGGCAGTGCAAGGCATATTTGGTGGCCAACCTCCCACATGCGATGCTCATGTGTGCTGCATCGACAGCATGGATGTGGAATGGGGGTGTGCTCATGCATTTGTGCGAAGCTGAAATACAGCCCTCTTGGATGGATTTGGCGATGGGAAGTCAGAACAGACAGGATGGAAGAGATTACAAGGTGATTATGTCATTGTGCTGCTTCTGGAAGTACATTAGTAGGCATGTGGGCTGTATGTGACCACATATGCATATACACCTCATGTGTGTGTGTGGTGTGTGCATGTCATATGTGCATGCATACGAGACCTACATGTGCACGTGCAGCATGTGCATGTTACGGGGTTGGCCAATCCTGACCCTGACTGCATTGGGGTTGCTAGTAGCCCCATCCTGCCTTCTGGGAAGCCCAGGTGCACTTGCCTCTGTGTGTATGTCATCTATACCTAAGGCAGATGTGTATCAGAGGTAGGATGCTATTTGCATTGGGGTTACTGGTAGCTCTATCCTGCCTCTTGGGAAGCCCAGGTACACTTGCCTCTGTGTGTATGTCGTCTATACCTAAGGCAGATGTGTACCTGGGTGTATCAGAGGTAGGATGCTGTTTGCATTGGGGTTACTGGTAGCCCCATCCTGCCTCCTGGGAAGCCCAGGTGCGCTTGCCTCTGTGTGTATGTCATCTATACCTAAGGCAGATGTGTACTTGGGTATCTCAGAGGTAGGGTGCTGTAGCTCAGACAACTCAAGCCCTTATGTGTATTGGATCTTAGAGCACACTTTATTTGGTGAAGGATGCTGATATTGAGGCTGCATTGGGGGATGAGGTCACCAATCCTGAGGAGGAGCGTACTATGGGTTGGGATACTATTAGGGGTAATATTCTATAAATTCTGAATTTTTATAATAAGAAAACATATTAAATTTCAGTACTGGGTCAATTTATACCCATTGTGAGTAGCAGGTAAGTGCAATACCTGTTGAACCCATGGGTAAGAACAATACCCATTGTGGGTCATGGGTAAATGCAATACCCGTTGAACCTGCAGGTACCCATACCCATACCCGCAATAACCCACTACCCGTTGCTAAGGGTACGGGTATTCTCGGGTATGGGTATGGGTAGGCACAAAATACCCGAGGGTTACCCGTGCCAATCACTAATGTTTGGTGGGGCTACAATTGTAAGGGCAATCTGTGTAGTATTTGTAGGCCATCACATAGTGCTTGCAAGAGGGAAGATCCTAAGTATTAGTTACTATATTATATACATGAGTAAAAGGGTTCTCACCTAGCAAGGTAGAAGATCCTAAGAAGAAATTCTGGGTTCTCTGCTAAGGAGCCCTCTATATACAGTGACTCACAAAACCGGTCTAATGTTTGGCACTTTTCACTTGCTCCAAATTTTATAAACCAAATAAAAATCTATAAAATCTGAGAATATTCTCACAGATACCCCTGCATCTCAGCTTTCGATTGGTCTCCTCAAGTCTATGTAATAATTTTTATTGGTTGAGATATTTCAATTTTTAACAGTGACTCATTGGACTAGTTTTGTTGCCGTGAAATGTATGATTACAATCAGAGGCATAGTTAGCTTTGTATGGTCACATGACTTGTGACAGAGTTATAACTGGGTCATGTGATCACAAATAGTTCAACATTGAACAAATAGACCATAACAATCTTCTTCAACAAACTATGAAATCCCTCTCTCCTGTTCAAGTTGACTATATCCTGTTTCAGCTTGATGCTGGCCATTCCACCTCCCATATTCAACTCTTTACTGGTGTATGCCATGCCTCCATCTGCAGACTTCACTCTAAGCACCACCCTGACCTTCCAAAAGCTGTTGGAGGATGCCTATCCAAGCTTTCTCCTGCTAATATTTGACATGCTATCCACCTTATTAGCTCTCAAAAAGCTCAAAATGTAGTACAAGTCATTAGGACCCTTCATGATATTATCAATGCATCTCTCTCCACTCAAACTATGTGTAGGAAGCTGAAAGAACCTGGATTAAAGGCTATGGTGAAGAAGAAATGGCCTATACTCTCCCAGAGACTGTCAGGAGCCGGATTCTGACGGACTTCGGTACTGCCGAAGGGTGTTGTTGAAAAGGTCGGGCAGACTATGGCCAAGTCCTGCAGGCCAAGAGTAGTGGCGTTGGCTTCAACGTACTTGTGCATTGCGCCCTACTTGCCGTGCGTGCCACTGTATTTGCAACAGACAGGTACTCAGGGGGATGCTGAAGATGCCGGCCTGAGTTGAGGACTTAACGGAAGAGAAGAAGGTAGAAGGGCCTAAGCCTAGTCGATACCCAGAATGAAGAATTAAGTACATGCATGTCCTACTTATATAGGTTAAGAAGCGACATGTGGAACAAGGAATGTGGGACAACAAGGTATGCAGAGCAATGTGGTTGTTGTCCACAGTGAACAAAATTAGAATAAGGAATGTAAAACGGGGATAGGACAATAAAAGGCAATATAATAGGATCGCGACTTGAAATGGAACAATAAGGAGTGGCCGGATATAAAACAATGGGTTCACGTCCGAGGATAATACAAGGACGGGGAGTCCCGAGGTGAAACGAGCCGAGGAGTGCGGATGGCGAATGTGCCGAACCGAGGCCGGTGTGTCAAGCGTTATGCATGCTGCGTGGATGCTTGTCCATGGACTTGGGATGGTTGTTTGGTCGGCACTGGCAAATAATGGACCTCGGTACGTGTACTTGACAGAGACACAGGAAGGAGAGGTTAGATTTTGCTGTTGCTTACCAGCATTGGACCGTAAATGACTGGAAGAGGGTTGTATTGTCAGATGAGACAAAGGTCAATAGGCTAGGGTCAGATGGCAAGAAATGGGCTTGGAAGAAGGCAGGAAAGGGGCTGTATCAAGTACATGATATCAAGCTCTGGTTCACTCAGCAGTACCAACTGAATGATCCTTACCGTTTAATCTCACACACCAGTGACAAGTCATTCCTCACTAGTATGTGGTCTCAGCTTGGTACATTTGGCTCACCATTTGGTTAACTGTCAAGCCCACGATATTGAGCTCCAACTCACTCGGTACTACTGACCAACCGACCAGCCTTTACCCATAATATCCCCACTACCACAAGGTTTCGGCTTGGCACATCTGGCACATCTAGCATATCGTATAAACTATCTCTCCCACCTATCCCTTCTACCTCTCACTATTCTCCCATTTCACGTCCATTCCCTTACCCATCCTCCCCCGGGACACTTGATATCCACTTATTATTTCTATCACAGCATTGTTCTATTCTCATCCACTCCTTTGTTATTTTATTCTCAGCCATACTCTATTATTCTATTCTTGCCTACATTCTTTATTCTATTCTTGATCACTAAACAATACCTCCCCATGGTTTTTCATACCTTATTGTTCTCCATTCCCTATGCCACCCTGTTCCACATCTTGCTTCTTAACCCATATAAGTAGTGTATATATGTAGATAGTTCCTTACTCAGGATATCAACTTGGTTCAGACCCTCTTGTCCACTTCTCCCCTGTTCAAGTCCTCCACTTGAAGCCAATGCCCTCGGTACCCTCACAAGCATCGCCCCTGTCCAAATCAGTGGCATTCATAGAACAGCAGGGTGCAATGCATGAGCACATTGAAGCCTAGCCACCCCAAACAACCTGCAGGACTTGACCGACTTCTCAGCTTTACCAGACCTTAACATTAACTCTCCTTATCCCATCCCCTCTATTCCTTGTTATTCTTTCATTTCCCTTCCTTCCTGTTACCATTTTCCCACATGGTTTCCATACCTTATTGTTCTACATTCCTTATGCCACCCTGAGTCCACATCTTGCTTCTTAAGCTATATAAGTAATGAATGTATGTAGTTAGTTCTCCATTCTGAATATCAACTAGGTTTATGCCTTCTTGCCTTCCCTTCTCTCATCTGAAGTCCTTACTTGGGCTGACACTCTTGGCACTCTCCCGAGTATTTCATCTGTTCCAAATCAATGGCACATATAGAAAGTAGGGTGCAACGTACAAGTATGTTGAATCCACACCACTTCCTTGCAGGACTTGGCCAATTCCTGCCAGCCTTGTGAAGTCAGCATTATTGTCAAGTACACATACCGAGGATCCGGTAACTTGGCGGTACTGACCAAGATACTCCGTTAGTAACCATGTACAAGTCACTCGACGAGTTGTTCTCAGCTCGACACACATATCGGTTGAATTCCTCACTCCCATCCCACATCTACTCCTCACCGCTCGGTCTGCCTCACCTCGTGACTTCCTGCCCTTGTGTTATCCTCGGTTACAGCCCTTGTTTTATAGTCGGGCACTTCCTATTGTCCTATCCTCGACCACATTCTTATCATCCTATCCTTTATTGTTCTATGCCCATTTACATTCCTTCATTCTAATTTTACTCATTGTGGACAATGACCACATGCTCTGCATACCTTGTTGTTCCACATTCCTTATTCCACATGTTGCTTCTTGACCTATATAATTAGGACATGCATGTACATATTTCCTCATTCTGGGTATCGACTAGGCTCAGGCCCTTCTACCTTCTTCTCTTTTGTTAAGTCCTCGACTCGGGCCAGCATTATCAGCATCCTCCCGAGTATCTGTCTGTTGCAAATCGGTGGCATGCACGGCAAGTAGGGCGCAATGCACAAGTACGTTGAAGCCAACGCCACTACTCTTAGCCTGCAAGACTTGGCCATAGTCCGCCTGACCTTTTAACAGTACCCTTCGGCAGTACTGAAGTCCGTCAGTAACTGAAGCTTGACAATTATTACTATAGTGCTTGGCCCACATATCATTGGCAGTCCCTGTGCCTGACAGGCTCAGTGATAGGCTGGTTGAGGGAATGTTAAAATTTGGTAGAGGTTCTGTGATGGTTTGGGACTGTATGACATGGGATGGGCCAGGATATGCTGTCAAGATTGATGGAAGGATGGATGGGAATCTCTATGTCCAGATTTTGGAGGAGGATCTTCAGTCCAGTCTAGAGCACTATGGTAAAACTTCTGCTAACATTATTTTTCAACAGGATAATGATCCAAAGCATACCTGCAAAAGGCTAAGGAATGGTTTGCAAACAACCATTTTGAGGTTCTTTCATGGCCAGCACCGTCTCCAGATCTCAATCCAATTGAGCAGTTGCAGAGTCATCTGAAGAGGAAGCTTGGAGAGTACAATCAGCTACTAGGAGGGATGATAGAGCTTTGGGAGAGGATACAGGAAGTTTGGCAACAAGATAGAGCCTTCAGTGTGTCAGGGATTGATTAAGAGTATGCCTAGGAGGGTTTTAGCTGTGCTGAAGGCAAAGGGGGGATATACCAAATATTAATTATGATGATTTTTTAATCATCTAGACAAGAGCAACAAAACTGGTCCAATGAGTCACTGTCAAAAGATTGCAATATATCAACCAATAAAAATCATTACATAAATGTGAGGCAACCAATTGAAAGCTGAGATTCAGGGGTATCTGTGAGAATATTCCCATATTTTATAGACTTTTATTTGGTTCATAAAATTTGGAGCAAGTGAAAAGTGCTACAAATTGGACTGGTTTTGTGAGTCACTGTACCTTTTGCTCATGCTCTGCTTCCTCAACACCTTGCCTGTAAGGGCAACCTAAGCAGGTGTTCTACCCTTGGGCTGGACACTGGCAAAGGGGGATCCAAAGATTTAGTATAATACTTAATATACAGCGACTAGCCTACCTGGTGAAGGGGGATCCAAAGAGAAAACTCTAGGGAACCCTTCCTGGTTGGTACAGAGATGATGCCTGGTATGGCATGGAGCCTTTACTAGGGCTACCTTTGCTTCCAAAAGTGCTCCCTCCATCTGCTCCTTGAATTCATTCACAGTTTTGAGGCAGGATGGGGGTTGGTGCAGTTCGAAACCCATGTGTGGGTGTCAGCCCATGTCAAGCAAGAATGGAGACTCGCAGGTCAAAGCATGAACGTAATTGTTGTACTGGAACTCAGCCAGGAACAGGAGGTTGTCCCAATTGTCCTGTCTTTCATTGATGAAGAGCCAAAGGTACTGTTCCAGTTCTTGGTTCACCTGTTCAGTCTGACCATCTGTCTGTAGGTGATAGGCTGTAGATGCTGCAAGGCAAATTCCCAGAAAGCTGTAGAGTTCCCAGGTGAAATTGTGGATAAATTGGACCCCTCGGTTGGATACCACCACTCTCGGCAACCCATGTAGCTTCCATACATGGTGTAGGAAGAGTTGGGCTGCTCCAGCCACTGTAACGGTCATGTGGGTTGGTATGAAGTGTGCTTGTTTGGACACTAAATCTACTACATTCATCATGGCATCATAGCCATGTGTGTCGGGAAGTTCCACTATGAAGTCCACACTTATATTATCCCACCGTGCCTCAGGGATCAGGAGTGGGTGGAGTTCTCTGATAGGATGCTGTCTTTGGGCCTTCATCCATCAGCATAGGTTGCATGTCTTGGTATACTTGCCAATGTACCGAGACATGTGGGGCCACCAATAGTTTTGGGAGACAAGCTCGAGGCTCTTCCAATGACTGGGGTGTCCAGCTATCTTGGAGTTGTGGTGGTGGGCTACAATCCATTTCCAAAGGTTCCCTACATCTGGGACATATGCTTTGCCTCAGAAGGTCAACAGTCCGTTGGTCTCCACCCGTTCAGCCAAAACTAACAATCTCCCTCCTGCTTCTCATAGCTTCCGTACCACCTCTGCCACCTTGTCCTCTAGGTCCCCTCACCCAGTACCCTCTTCAGTTCCCGAGTGATCTCCCGCTCCTCTCCTTCCACTGCTACTCCTTCAAGCACTCGTATCGTGAACAGCCCCTGGTCAGAGCAGGACTAGGTCACTGTTATTGGCAGTTCCTGAGCCATGATCTGACCGGCATGATAGTGCATTGGACTTCCCCATGGTCACTCCGGGTCAGTGCCATAGATCAAAGTTGAAACATGAGAGGTAGAGGGACTAATGGGCTTGCCACCGGTTCAACTTCTTCAAAGACCAGAAGTATTCTAGGTTCTTATGGTCAGTCCAGATTTTGACACGGTGTTTGGTGCCTTCTAGAAAGTGCCTCCACTCCTCTAATGCCTGGATGATCATGAACATCTCCTTATCATGGATCTTGTAGTTCCTTTCCACCGGGGAGAGGCTTTTTGAGTAGAAGGCAATTGGGTGCCACTTGCCATCTTCGGGTAACTGCTGCGAAAGGACTGCCCCCATAGCAATGTCGGAACTATCCACTTCCACTCAGTAAGGCCAGCTATCATCGGCAAACCTGAGGACAGGCATGGTTGTGAAATTTCTTTTGAGCCCTTCAAAGGATGTCTGCTCTGCATCCTCCTACCTCTACCTCAGGTCTTTCTTCACAAGCTCCAACAATGGTCTGGTGTGGTGCGAGAACCTCTCAATAAATCTCTAGTAGAAGTTGGCAAGCCAAGGAAGGCTTGGACCTCCTTTTGATTTGACAGGGTTGGCCAACCCATGACACCCTCAACCTTGACTGGGTCCATCTCTACCTTGCTGTGAGATATGATGAGGCCCAAACATTCAATCCTCGTTTATTCAAACTTACATTTCTCTGGCAAAAGGTAGAGATTGTGGGCTCTCAACCATTCAAGGACCTCCCAGATGACCCATCAATGCTCTTCAAGAGTCTTGGTGAAGATGAGGATATCATCCAGGTACACACATACATGCCCCTCCATGACAAAGTCCTGAAAGATGTCATTTATCATGATCTGTAATGTCGCAGGGTTGTTGGTGAGGCTGAAAAACATGATGAGGGGTTCAAAGAGTCCTCGGTTCATGCAGAATGCTGCCTTCCACCCGTCTCCTTCCTTAATCCGCACATTGTTGAACCCCCATAGCACATCCAACTTGGTGAAGTACTTGGCACCCCGAAGTTGTGCAATGAGCTCTGAGATGATGGGGAGGGGATATCGGTTCTTCACCATCATCGCATTGAGCACCCAGTAATCCTGGACTAGCCAAAGGGAGCTGTCCTTTTTCATAATGAAGAATACAGGGCTTCCCATAGGGGATTTTGAGGGACAGATATGACCCATGTTAAGACTAGATAGTGTAAAATTCAGTGTTCTTCTAGGAAACACTCAAGTCTATTGATGAATAGCTACCTAGATAGTGTAAAACTAATAGGTGATGAGATTGTAAAGGAAATGGGTAAATAACTAGAGGTATTCACTTCAGTGTTCTTCTAGGAAACACTGAAGCGACAACCAGAACAAACAGTAACTATATATACTCGGAAGAAATATGATCCACACCTCAGTGAAATGCAGAACACATGAATCACTCCTGGAAACCACCAAGGAATGCAAGAAAATGGCAATGTAAGGAAAGACAAAGAATAAAAGAATTGTCAAACAATAATGAATAAAGAAAGGAGTATCAGACCAAAGTGAAGTAGATAGGTGCTGACTGTGTATAATCTTAACAACCCATGTGGAGGTTTTCCTGAAAGGACTCATCTAGTTCCCACTGCTCGCTTGGGGAGAGCAGGTACACCTTGCAGGCTGAGAGCTTTGCACCTGGTTCCAGTTCAATTGCATGGTCCCATGTCCTCTGCTCAGGGAGAGAATCGAAAAACTCCTTCTCAAAGAGATTACTAAAGTCCTGGAGATAGGGTGGAATCATCCCTTTCTCTCTAGGGGGAGTACTCCAGAGGGCTCATTTGGCCAGTTGTTGTATGGTTGTGACCACGGCAATGGTCGAAATTGGGACATTCAGTAGGGCCACAGTCGCGAAGAGGCGATTGCCTGGTTTGAGGAAGGGTGCACCGTTCTCAGTGTCTTCATAGTCCTCCGACTTGTTGACTGTCAGGCTCAGCAAGGGGCCAGCCTGGAGGGACCGGATTGCTATTTCCTCCTGGCATTCCTTCTGCAACCTAGCTTGGCAGGTATGACACTGGGCAGAGCACCAACTCAGTGTGACCTCTTGCATCTGCCAGCTGGCAATGTACCAGACTTTAATAAACCATATATTCTCCCCTTACATATGAGTGTTCATGGATGTGTATTTGGATGATATAGTCATTTACTCTGATACGATAGAAGAGCTCATGAAGCATATATGATCTGTATGAGGACCAAGGATTTGTAGGTACATCAGAGAAAAAGGGGTATATATGCACCAACTGCAAGAACCCCGGACATACTGCAGAGATATGTTAGGCTAAAGGTGGTGGCAGGGAAGGAAAAGGGCCTAGACAATAGAAAAGAGCAAAGTTTAAGAAGATAAATGGAAAGGTGAAAGGCAAAGCCAACATAGCTACAGTATAGTAGACTTCCTTGATACAGAGTTCAGTCAAAGCTCAATTTTAGCTCGAAATTTTGTAGATTAAATTTGAAAAAAAATTATATTAAAGGTGAGAAGTGTCTTGAGAACATTTTTCCTCTATATTATAGGAGTGAAAAAGCATTTGTTGTGGCAGAGTAAATTATTTTGTGGAACAGGTCAAAATGTCACAGGTATAGGTCCTTGATACATGCGTGACACCTAATTCTCCATGTGCGGAATTTGAGGCCCGTTGTGATTAGTCATCCATTTCTTTGTATTACTAGTGTGTTGCATGTCACACTTTGGTAGCCTCAATATCTTTGTGGTCAGATTAAGGTCAATTTAGGTCAAATCCCACTCGGAGTTTTTGTAATTAGCAATAGGAGATGCATAGCTTCCCTAATGTGAACACTCTATGACAAAATCTCTCAGAAAAGTTGAGAAATCACTGATTTAAGACAGTATGTTATCAAAATTGAGAAATTTTAGATGAAAGTAAATTCCTCCCCATCAATGAGTGAATGGGCTGTCTCATCTAGCTCTTTTATGATATTTAATAGAGCATCATCGTGTCATATGTGTGCATGTGGGGTATAATTGTGCTATACGTGTGCATGCATATGCATACATAGTTGAGGTGGCAGGTATGGCCAGGTCACAGGTGCTCTTGGCTTGACCTGCACCCAAACCCAGGGGCACCCGACCTGGTGACCCATGCAGATTAGCCTAACCCATGCTATTCCCTAGGCATAGCAGTGGTGGCTGGTAGTGATCGAAAGGTCACCTAAACATGGGGATGGTGTAATGGTTGCCTGGGTGATCAGCACAAGGTATGTGAGTGAGGCCACTCAATGGGGCAGCAGTAGGAGAGCAATCCAGGATTACCCCTTCAGAATTTCAGGACTATATAGACAAGTAGGGAAGACATGCATATGAAAATGTGAGAGCAGACTGCATGTGGTCATGTGGGTATCAGAAAGCAGACGAGCAGAAGTGCAGGAGGTCACCATGTGGGAACATGGAATCAGCAAAGCCATATGAGAGACTGCGACAATGATGGATGTATGAGTGGGAATTGAGCTGCACAGCAAGCATGGCTTATGCAGCTTCCTGACTGACAGTGGTAGTAGGGAGCAACTGCAGGGGTGTTGTGTCAGTGTTTCAGATGACACCTGCACAATCAGGAGTAAGCGGTGCACTGGGAACTAGGAACAAGCATGGGGGAACCACCTTGAGGTTGCTGCATGAGGATGAAGCTGCAGGCCAGCAGCAATGGTGGCAAGCAATCATGAGGTCATTGCTTTTGGGACCTGGACAAGTGCACAGGTGTGGACATTATTGGCAATGAATATGTAATGGTGTTTTGCCCATCTCTGCCACAGAAAGTGATGGCAGTCATGCAGCATGGGCTGCCCAATGTCAAATGCAGATTCATGTTACCTCAGTGTAGGGATGTTATGCATGGGGTGATGGCAATCATGTGGTCAGGTGGAAAATGGGAATGAGTACAGTTTTGAGCTATGCAATGAGTGTGGCTTATGTGATCTCACAAGGGCATCAATCGACATCATCGCAGTGCCTCATCACATGTATCCAGGTGGTTTGCAACAAAGGCCCAGGGATGTGTGATAAACTACATGATCAAGTGAGACAGATAAGCTGGCAAATCGGCAGCTATATGTGTGCTGGGTCACACATCACTCGAGTATAGGTGGTTCATTGGAGATCAGAATTGAGTGGGAGGGTGTGTGTGCACATAAGAAAGTGCAAGTGCAGATCTAGCTAAGCAGCAAACATACTTTATGTGACCCCTTGGGGTGTCAGATTGGGCCTGGGCTGCAGCATATCAGAAATGCTGGTGTCGCATATGAAAGGTCACAACATATCACCAGCTGTTGTGGCTCTTCTGAGCATTTACATGGTCAACAACAGTGATCAGGTGGAAGAGCCCCATCATGTTCCATGGCACCACATTTGTGGAGAGCAGACCATGTCAGTCATAATGAAACAGTACACGGGCTGGGCACAAAGAGGTAGTGTAGTGGCGGTGACTGGCATATCATGCTTGTATCAATTGGGACTGAGCACATCCACATGGCAGGTGGATAGCGTAGCCTGCATTACACACATCCAGCAGTAAGCAGAAGGTGCAGGTCAGAATGTCACAGAGGCAGGACTGACCATGGGGGTGTTGCTTCAAGGCTGCTAAATGAGAGTGCTGCCATGGGTGCCACTGCATTCTATAGTCAAACAGGGGTGATGAAACTTTGCAGCCAGCCCAGCTGTTTTGGACCATGGAATGCAGGTGGGTGCACAGTGACTGCTTCTGTTCAGCAGTGGGCTAGCATGGGCATTGTTGTTTTGGGACCATAAAAGAGGTAACCTGAGAACCATGACAAAACTTTGGTATGAAGAAATCCTAAATAAGTTCTCTAACAAGACAATGGCAAGTGGATGCCTGTCTGGGTTGATGTCCAAAAAGAAGTGTTTAGAGGGGGCCTTGACAGGTACCTTTGCAATTACATGTAGGAATAATAGTTTATGTATGTGAACTATTATTCTACCTGTCAAGCCCGCAACACCGAGTACCGACTTATTCGGGAATACCGACCAACCGGCCCT
>QLPG01001946.1:0-39802 GCA_003314385.1 Gomphus sp. MG54 | reverse complement strand
CCATTGTCTTGTATGATGAATTACATCAAAAAGCCGACATGAGTAATTCCTCCACGCCCGAATTTAATGAACGATTAAAGTCACAAATTGACTCCGACTCTGGACCTGAAACCTCTGAGGTTAAGTTGCCTTCCGAAATGAGTGGCGTCACTGAATGCGAATCCCCGACTTTTACGAATGTCCCACAAATTAGCGATGAGGAGGACGAGGGTCTGGTTGTAACACGTATCGAAGAGGACACAGCAGAGCGACAGATCGAATCAATTTTCAGTTCGTCAGATGGTGCCTTGCATGCACCACAGATGGAACTTGTCACTAGCACAGCATCTCTGACAGCTTCAACTCTCTCTCCGAGTAGCTCAAGGTCCGGAGGACAACCATCGACAACTAAATCTGATGTTAATTTGGAGAGTTGTCTTGATCCTCGTTTGTCTCGGGACCAACGGAACAGGAAGCGTTTTCGGGCGGCACTTGCGCTACCTCCCAAAGAGCCCGAGGTGATCGTGGCGGATAATGGGAACAACATCTCCCAAGTCATGTCTGCATCAGTGGCGACAGAGAAAAACCAAAACGTGGACCATACCTCGTCTCTCGGATTTCCTGAAAAAGCGAACGATGATCCTTTTATTATCACACCGAAGCTTGCAGTTCCCGGTCTCCAGGATACTTCCTTTGCCTCCATGCACGGTGACGCACACGGGCCTCAATACCTATATTCATGCCGTCGGACCTCTTCCTCCTCCTTGCATGACTCCGACCTCAACGACCCTGGTTCACCGCCCGCCCCTGTTTTGCGTCCAGTGAATTGGGAAAGGGGTGGGGTACCCTATCCGGTGAGCTCCAGCAACGAAGATGAGCTGGATGAACTAGACCAATCAGAAGACATCAATGGGGCGGCTTACACCTTGGAAGGCGCCACAAAACCATCCTCTGCATTTAGCAAAGGTTTCTCCTTTCGGCGTACACCGAGGGGGTACTGGCACCAGCCTGTTAATGGACCCACATTGGTTGATGAATTAAAAGACTCCGGCAACGAGATGGATCAGGATACCGACTTTACTCAGAGGCAAGCTGCTCCTAGCACGGAATCGCAACGAAAGCTATACATGCGTCTGCCAGCGTGCAGCGCGAAGGAAGGTGATACGGTAATGGCCTCTACGGGGACAGACGCCTCAACTGATGTCTCTGCGTCGGCATCGCCGACTCCTCCAACGCCCCGTGGCAAGTTGTCCGAGAAAGGTGGTATGAGATCAGGTCATGCTAAACGACAGAATTTGAAATCGCCAATAAGTTCAGGGCTCTCTTCTACTATTACACCCACAGCGAGCTCTGGTCCCGCAACGGCCCTTCCATCTCGACCGCACGCCATGTCACACGGATCTTTTACTTCGCACTCCACACATTCAATTCGAGGCGTTATATCGCATGTGCAGCACCCTCTCCATCATGGTGCCCATGTGCCCTCCTACCCCCATCCACAATATGGTGGCCCGTGGTACGGTGCTATGATTTACGTCCCAATCGGAGGAGCACCGCACGTCCACATACCGCTACCGTCCGGTCATGCTCAACCACCCTTCTCTTATCCACCACCTCAATCCGCGAATCATTCTCAGCCACCTTCATATGGCCAGCCACCCACCCCCGGGCCTTCTAACGCATCGCTTGAGTTTCCTCGTTCTTCCCGGGCAGCAAATGAGGAATCACCCCAGCCACAATCCGCACCACGCGGTTCGAGTCCTGACCCGACTTCCGCGAACAGCAGCTCTGCCGAAGCGGCAGATGCCTCCTATGCGGCCGAATCTGGAGAATCTACGCCACCCGTGGGCCCTTCAGAGGCCCCAAAGAAATATTTAAAAAGGAAGCCTCCTGGCGGGGAGCCCGACTCTAGTGATGAGGGAACAGTTGGTGACCCTCAAATCACATATACCGATGAGGCTGGGGTGAAGGAGTCAGCGGTATTAAAAAGGTTTTGTTTCAATTGTCATGCCTCCCAGGCACCGAACTGGCGCAGGTCTAAGTTGAAATCCGGGAAGATTGTGAGTGGCGATTTCCAATCATGTAGTGCAGTTATTCTAGATTCTTCTACTGACATGTACCTTGGTTTATTTAGTTGTGCAACAAATGTGGCATATATGAGTCGACTCACATGACTCCGCGTCCACTAAAGATGCGACCCCACCGTGCGCGCTGGCAAGCGCCACCTACGAAAAAGCGAAAATATCCTAAGAAGCAGCCGGTGCCGCCGTCATTCTCAAAATCCCGGAGATGACCCTCAAATATGCACAGCAGCAGCAGCACCAGGGACACCATTCTGGTCTCACGTCTTGGAACAAAAGAATTTTGGCATTGATTGCAAAAGCACTCTATTCTTGTCTGGAAAAGGCCAATTTTCTTTTCGCTTCCACTCCATAATTTTTGGATTAATCTTGAAGAGTTTGGGAGTGTAAAAAAATTCTTTCCTTGCAAGAGTCTTAAGACCTCAAGCTGTGATGTTTGCTTGCTGTCTCTATGAGATTGTAAGCCATGGGATTTTAAGTCATGTAGCAATTTCCAAGACTGCAGGAGTCATCTACACGCAACCTTTTCCCTCTGCCTTTTGATGTAGAGGGCTCTTCGTGACGCTATACACAGGTATGGTCTGATTTGATCTGTTAACCATAATGCTATAGGCCTTATATTACACCCTGTGGTCGATCCACGCAATTCCAAGCATTATATCAGGACGAAATAGATCCCACCGATGTCGTGGCCCACGAACTTCACATCCACACTCCCAATCAATGCTCCAGTAAATCCCTTTAATCTCTCTAAGAAAACCTATTCCATCAATACCACGATAGTACCAAAGACACAGTCATTGGGGTCGCTCGTGTCCATTTGGGGGCCTTCAGGATGTATCAGGTCTTCCCTCCATATACATATGAACTGGTTCCATATATTTAGTCCGAATTTCCTGAGTGTATCCTATAGCGTCAAGAAGAGCCCTGTCCTGACATAATGCTTGGAATTGCATGGATCGCCCACAGGGTGTAATATAAGGCCTATAGCATTATGGCTAACAGATCAAATCAGACCATACCTGTGTATAGCGTCACGAAGAGCCCTCTACATCAAAAGGCAGAGGGAACAGGTTGCGTGTAGATGACTCCTGCATTCTTGCAAGTTGCTACATGACTTAAAATGCCATACACTCCCAAACTCTTCAAGATTAATCCAAAAATTACGGGGTGGAAGCGAAAAGAAAATTGGCCTTTTCCAGACAAGAATAGAGTGCCTTCGCAATCAATGCCAAAATTCTTTTGTGCCAAGACGTGAGACCAGAATGGTGTCCCTGGTACTGCTGCTGCTGTGCATATTTGAGGGTCATCTCCGGGATTTTGAGAATGACGGCGGCACCGGCTGCTTCTTAGGATATTTTCGCTTTTTCGTAGGTGGCGCTTGCCAGCGCGCACGGTGGGGTCGCATCTTTAGTGGACGCGGAGTCAGGTGAGTCGACTCATATATGCCACATTTGTTGCACAACTAAATAAACCAAGGTACATGTCAGTAGAAGAATCTAGAATAACTGCACTACATGATTGGAAATCGCCACTCACAATCTTCCCAGAATTCAACTTAGACCTGCGCCAGTTCGGTGCCTGGGAGGCATGACAATTGAAACAAAACCTTTTTAATACCGCTGACTCCTTCACCCCAGCCTCATCGGTATATGTGATTTGAGGGTCACCAACTGTTCCCTCATCATCAGAGTCGGGCTCCCCGCCAGGAGGCTTTCTTTTTAAATATTTCTTTGGGGCCTCTGGAGGGCCCACGGGTGGCGTGGACTGTTCAGACTCGGGCGCATAGGAGGCATCTGCCGCTTCAACAGAGCTGCTGGCCGCGGGAGTTGGGTCAGGATTCGAACCGCGTGGTGCGGATTGTGGCTGGGGTGATTCCTCATTTGCTGCCCGGGGAGAACGGGGAATCTCTAGCGATGCGTTAGAAGGCCCGGGGGTGGGTGGCTGGCCATATGAAGGTGGCTGAGAATGATTCGCGGATTGAGGTGGTGGATAAGAGAAGGGTGGTTGAGCATGACCGGACGGTAGCGGTATGTGGACGTGCGGTGCTCCTCCGATTGGGACGTAAACCATAGCACCGTACCACGGGCCACCATATTGTGGATGGGGGTAGGAGGGCACATGGGCACCATGATGGAGAGGGTGCTGCACATGCGATATAACGCCTCGAATTGAATGTGTGGAGTGCGAAGTAAAAGATCCGTGTGACATGGCGTGCGGTCGAGATGGAAGGGCCGTTGCGGGACCAGAGCTCGCTGTGGGTGTAATAGTAGAAGAGAGCCCTGAACTTATTGGCGATTTCAAATTCTGTCGTTTAGCATGATCTGATCTCATACCACCTTTCTCAGACAACTTGCCACGGGGCGTTGGAGGAGTCGGCGATGCCGACACAGAGACATCATTTGAGGCGTCTGTCCCCGTAGAGGCCATTACCGTATCACCTCCCTTCGCGCTGCACGCCGACAGACGCATGTATAGCTTTCGTTGCGATTCCGTGCTAGGAGCAGCTTGCCTCTGAGTAAAGTCGGTATCCTGATCCATCTTGTTGCCGGAGTCTTTTTCTTCATCAACCAATGTGGGTCCATTAACATGCTGGTGCCAATACCCCCTCGGTGTACGCCAAAAGGAGAAACCTTTGCTAAATGCAGACGATGGTTTTGTGCCGCCTTCCAAGGTGTAAGCGGCCCCATGGGTGATATCTTCTGATTGGTCTAGTTCATCCAGCTCATCTTCATTGCTGGAGCTCACCCGATAGGATAGGGTACCCCACCCATTTCCCAATTCACTGGACGCAAAACAGGGGCGGGCGGTGAACCAGGGTCGTTGAGGTCGGAGTCATGTAAGGAGGAGGAAGAGGTCCGACGGCATGAATATAGGTATTGAGGCCCGTGTGCGTCACCGTGCATGGAGGCAAAGGAAGTATCCTGGAGACCGGGAACTGCAAGCTTCGGTGTGATAATAAAAGGATCCTCGTTCGCCTTTTCAGGAAATCCGAGAGACGAGGTATGGTCCACGTTTTGGTTTTTCTCTGTCGCCACTGATGCAGACATGGCTTGGGCGATGTTGTTCCCATTATCCGCCGCAATCACCTCGGGCTCTTTGGGAGGTAGCGCAAATGCCGCCCGAAAACGCTTCCTGTTCCGTTGGTCCCGAGACAAACGAGGACCAAGACAACTCTTCAAATTAACATCAGATTTAGTTGTCGATGGTTGTCCTCCGGACCTTGAGCTACTCGGAGAGAGAGTTGAAGCTGTCAGAGATGCTGGGCTGGGGACAAGTTCCATCTGTGGTGCATGCAAGGCACCATCTGACGAACTGAAAATTGATTCGATCTGTCGCTCTGCTGTGTCCTCTTCGATACGTGTTACAACCAGACCCTCGTCCTTCTCATCGCTAATTTGTGGGACATTCGTAAAAGTCGGGGATTCGCATTCAAAGGTGACTGTTGGAAATAGCAATCCGACACGTTGGCGAAGCCTAAGAACTAAGACGTTTCTTTTGTTCTTATTCACTCAGACTTTTATTGAAACACAAAATTATATTCTTTTGTTCTATTGTATAGACCTTTGTAGCGGTCAAAAGACCGATGGGTAGTTATAAGCCATTCTCTACGTAGATAGTTCCCCAGTCGAAGTATCCTTCGACTGAGGTAAGTCTCATTGTTCTCAGAAATTATATTTAGAGTACTTATATCTATTGTAGTACTCTTATCTTTTAGGTATTTTACAATATAGTCGAAGTATCTGCACCTTCGACTGAGTACTCTTATCTTTTAATGAACTCGTGTCAAATCGATCCATTATATTCTATCAGGTTATGGGCCCTGCCGATACTCCCCTCACAGCCATGACCTCAGGATCAAAGCACGATTCAATATACCGAGTTCCCAGACTCACTGCTGATGGATCAAACTGGGTGGTCTTAAGACTCGCTTGGAGCTTGCTGTCTTAGGTCATGATGTTACTGGACATTTTGATGGAACAGCTACATTACCCCTACCACCCAAATATTCCAATCAAGAGACAACCAACTGGACAACAGCAGACTGGAAGGCTAAGTCTGAGTATGATGCTGGAGTAACCCTCTACCACTGAGGTGAAGGAATTGCATGTGCTGCAATTGCCAGTGCAGTTGGGGACTCGCTACTCCTGAAAATCAGGGGCCTTCCCATGGCCCAAGAAATGTGGGCTGCTGTTTGCAAAGAGTATGAAAGGAAGACCCAAATGGTCCAGATAGACCTGTGATGAAGAATGATGGACAAGAAATGTGCAGAAGGTGGAGATGTAAGAACTCACCTGGACACACTTTGTTTGATGTATGAAGAATTAGCTGCTATGGGTGCTACCCCCAGCAAGGATGACTATGCCACCATTATTTTATCATCATTACCTACCTGCTACTCCCAATACTTATCCCCCATCACAGCCTCTGCAGACCTGCTCAAGAAACCCCTGACCCCTGATGACATCATCTTACATGTTGTACAAGAATACAATTGCCGCAAAGTACAATCAGGAAGAACTGATAAGCTTGCAAAGGATGTTGCTTTTGCCATCCTCTATCAGTTGAGTCATGGACCCAAGCGGAAGCCTAGTAACAGTTGAATGTTATAATTGCCATAAAAAGGGACATTTTGCCACTGATTGCTATGCATCTGGGGGTGGAAACAAAGGCCAAGGTCCACATGTTAAAGGATGTTTCAAAAGGGGCACCAAGAAAGTAGGAGATTCTGCCCATACCTCTGATTCCCAAGACAATGAGGAAGCCTGGACAGCAATCCTTGATGATGTCTTCATTACTAAAGGTAATGATGACTCACCTCCCATTGTACACTTCTTCTCAGCTCGGACTTCCTCGAGCTTCTCTGAAGTTAATTGCATTTGCTCTATAAGAGCAGCTTCATCATTCATGGTGGGGGTGGTTGGTGAAGACATGGCCAGTTGCCATAGAAAGGGTCGCCCTTTTATACCTTTTTGCAATGCCTAATCATGTAATCTTTCCACAGTAACTTCCATTATCATTAGGCACCAGGACCTCAAGGCTCTGTCCTAACAGGGGGGCACTGTTATATCTATATCCATGATATAACTCTGATACCTTGGACATCTGATCTAGGGTGGTACAAGGAAGATTGCCCCAAACCAACTCTGAGTCCACACCATCACCTCTGAGATCAATTGGTAACACCACCTCGAACCTCAGACCTCGGACCTCTTTCCTTTCTCATCGAACAATAGTGTCACGACCACACACCGTGCTCTGACTTACTCGGCGGTACCAACCGACCGACCCTTACTCATATCATCCCTCATGGTGCACAGTTTCGGCTCGGTACACTTAGTTCATCATCTAGTTCATTATCCTTACCCCTGTAGGGTGCAAACTTGCATCTCACCCCTGAGAGACCAACCTCAATATATTGTACTTTTATATCGATTTTTATGTCATTCAGTGCACTTTTACATTCTAAAATTTTCGATAATTATTATGTATTTTTACCCTCAATATTGAGGGAGCTATTCTTTATTTTGTATGTACTCATGCGCACCTACACATGCACTGTACGACGTGCATGGCCGGCTCCCTGGGAAGGGACCAGCAGCCTGGCTCAAACCTTCAATAGGGTCAAGAGCCGGTTGTAGGATATATGTGGGTGAAGCATCACCTGCGTGTGCCTCCCTCCTCAGTGGTTGACTACACTGAGGAGGTGAGTTGTATAGTATTATGTACAGAGCCTCACAGCTAATTTCCTTTCTTTTTCTTTTGTAAGATAAAATATGTAGGTATAATTCCCGAATATATAACAGTGGTTGACTATACTGAGGAGATAAAATATTTAGATTGTCCAACAACTTCTCTAAACTACTGTACAAAGTTGCCATAATCTCCATATGGTTATGGGCCCCGCGGACACAACAGAGAAAGTTTCATTGACCATGGGGAGGCTGACTACAGATGGATCAAATTGGTCCCTGTGGAGAGCTCAACTCATGAGTTACTTTGAGTCTAAAAATATATCTAAACATATTGAAGGCAAAGCTGACCAACCACCTGATCCTCCCACTTTTCCCAAAGCACATATCCTCACAGATGATGAGGAGGCCAAGGTAGAGAAGGCAGAGGAGAGACTTGAAAAGTGGCTGGCCAGAGAAGGGCTTGTCAAGACTCAAATACTGGCATCTGTGTCAGAGTCACTAGCATTAATGCTGGAGAAGAAGAAAAATGCAAAAGAGATCTGGGACACCCTGGTAACTGAAATGATGAAGAAACCAAAGATAGTCGTCACCAGTATCCAGAGACAACTCCAGAACATGAAGTGCTCGGAGGATGATGATCTCAGGGAGCACCTTGATAGGGCTCAAGATCTCTTCACACAACTCAATGATCTGGGAGCCAAAATCTCTGATGAAGAGTTCCTCGATATAATTTTATCATCACTGCCACCCTCTTACAAATCCATCATAAATGCCCTTACAACATCTCTTGAAGAAGTCGGCAAGCTGTTGGACCCAGACAATATCATCCGGATTCTTAAATCTCAATATGATAGGTGCAGGACACTGTCTATTACTCAAGAAGATCAAGGGTTCGTAGGTACACCTGAAAAGAAGGTGCACATATGTGCCAACTGTAAAAAGCCAGGCCACACAATTGAAATGTGTTGGGCCAAAGGTGGTGGTAGAGAGGGGCAAGGACCAAGACAGAAGAAGAGATTCAAATTCAAAAAGAAAAGATTGAAAGGGAAAGGCAAAGCAAATGTAGCTGATGAAGAAGAACCGTCTGGAGAAGACGATGGCAGACCAGTAGCATTCATAAATCACGATTGTGCCACTTTCATCAGAGACGGAACAGGAGACACTATCATACTAGATACAGGAGCGAGTTCACACATGACACCTCATAAACACATGTTGATGAACTATCGCAACTTTCCTACACTGCACACAATTCGGGAAGCTGTCAAGTCCACGTACCGAGACCCATCCGCCGGCAGTGCCGACCGAGCAATTACTCTACATCCACCACCAAGTGCCCGCGTTGCCTGCATAACACTTGGTGCGCCGTTCCCAGCTCGGCACATTCGCCATCCGTACTCCTCGGCCCGTTTCACCTCGGGACTCCCCGTCCTTGTATTATCCTCGGACGCGACCCCATTGTTTTATATCCGGCCACTCCTTATTGTCCCATTTCGAGTCACAATCCTATTATACTGTCTTTTATTGTTTTATCCCCGTTTTACATTCCTTGTTCTAATTTTGTTCGTTGTGGACAACAACCACATTGCTCTGCATACCTTGTTGTCCCACATTCCTTATTCCACATGTCGCTTCTTAACCTATATAAGTAGGACATGCATGTACATACTTCCTCATTCTGGGTATCGACTAGGCTTAGGCCCTTCTACCTTCTTCTCTTCTGTTAAGTCCTCGACTCAGGCCAGCATCTTCAGCATCCCCCTGAGTATCTGTCTGTTGCAAATACAGTGGCACGCACGGCAAGTAGGGTGCAACGCACGAGTACGTTGAAGCCAACGCCACTACTCTTGGCCTGCAGGACTTGGCCATAGTCCGCCCGACCCTTTCGACAACACCCTTCGGCAGCACTGAAGTCCGTCAGAATCCGGCTCCTGACAGTATACCCAGAATCACACTACTTCCCGTGCACTCACGGTTTACGAATATGGTCTTTCAAGACACCCTTTTAATCACCTGTCATTCTTCTCGTTCGGAACCGGGTCTCCCGGTGGCCTTTCTAACTGTTTTGAATCAGGAACTGTTCATAACCTCACCAGATCGTCTTACTCCTAGGAGGTTGTCCAACAAGACGGATCTACACCACCACAATTCCAACCCAATACCAGTATAGATTGGCAGACCACCCAGTTCAGAAGAACTTCAGTTTTTTTTCCGGCCGACTGGAAGGCAACGCCCCACCCTCGGCAATCTGTCCGGCATGTCTGATCAATCAGCATCAGCTTACAGACCATTTGAAAAAATTTGTTTATGATTACGACCTTTTTCCGATCTAGTATTTCTTGCTAACAAAGCACAGATACACTTACTAGATTTTCTTTCAGTCCAGACAATCAGTCCACCCATCCGTCTGTCGTGTACTAGATCCGTCGGTCAGCAATATTCGGGCACAACTCGCTCACCCACTATAATCCGTTGATTAACAGGGTATTGAGGAGTATTATAATCCGTCAAGCTACTAACGTTTTTAGGTGCATCCCGATGGCCTCGGTCCAGGTGGCACTTGCCACTGTTCCAAAAGCCTCACCCAGGATCCTGTTCCGTCGCTGGAAGCTTCGCCAATAGCCCTAGTCAATGCAACTGCCTTGTGCATGCTTGTATACCAGAACGGCTGGCAAGTTTTTCGGCAGGGACCTCTCGGCCAGCGTTGTCATTCGGCATGTTCGGCCAAGGTCTCACCCATCCGTCCCCATCCGTTCCCGGCCTTTCACCCCGTATATGCGTGTCATATGCAATTCTGCCCCTTTTCCGTCCTTCTCGGCTAGAGGCCGACACCTGTGGTAGACGGTGGGATGTCTACCTAAAAGGGGGGGGGTGGCGACCAGCTAGAAATCCTTCAAACTACGCAAACTCCCCTCCCGAAGATGTCCCTCTCCCGAAAACCACCTCCATTTTTTCCCTCCGTTCCATCCATCACCTTCTGTCCCACTCTCCACTCCCTCTGTTCCATCCCGTCACCCATTACACCCTCCTCTGTTCCTCCAATCCCTCTCCCATACGATCCCGACACTCCACTCATGACCTTACGACTACCCCTACTCCCGAAATACCCCTTCATCCTCAAATCCTACTTCCCTTCCACTCCGTCCCTCCTCCATCCGCCACTCCTCTCCCACCAAATAATACAGCCGAGACGCCGAAAACCTCGGCACCTCTGACTTGTCTTATTTTTCCCTTCCCTCAATTTCTTTTATCTTCTCCTTTTCAAAAAAATAATAATAATAAAAAATAAATAAACAAAGGATTTTCTTTCCTCTAGTCTATTTCCACATCTTCTTGTTCTATCTTCTCTTGTTCCTCCTTCTTCCTCCGCTTCTGCTCCTCCTCTCTCTCCTGCTCTTCCGAATCCTCCTCCTCTCGCAATGCGGTCCTTAACTCTTCCCGCAGTTTTGGGTCTCCCGAATAACCCGAATCGCCCTCGAGAAGGACCAGCATCACGTTCCCCATACTCTGAATCCTCCTCCGCATCTCCCCAAGCTTCCGCTCTATCCGCTCCCCCCTCTCCGACCTCTTCTTCATCCGTTTCCGTCCCGACCCCTCAGCCAGCGGTACTTCAGGTCCGACGGCCTCCCCGCTTGGTCTTTCGGTACAGGCCCGCCTCGGCCTTTTACTCGGAGGCTCTACTGCCTCATCCGCGCCCTCGATTGGGCCTCGAACGTTCGGGCTGACTTCGCCCTGGGCCAATTGGTTTTGGCACTAAAGAATGTCAATTAGCGGGAATCAAAGAAGCTGGATTACCACTTACCCGCGCATCCGCACTCCTCCATCCATAGACCGACGGGACTACCGAGGTTCCGGGGACCGCTGCCCTCTCGGCCATTTCGGCCCATTCATCCACGGTCTCTGAGCCATCCTCCGCATCCTCCGGGGTATTCCAACTCGCTGCCACAAGTCACCCCACAGTCATCTCCCCATCCGTCCCCATGACCCCCGCCAAAGCATCCTCCGCAGCCGCACCCTCCGCATTCCCCGTCAAGGCACTCCCCTCACCCACCCCATCCACACCACCCGTTGTCCCCCGCTGAATCCATAAGTCGCGCCCCGCATCCAGAGTTGGTGACGCGCCATGATTGCGAGCGACCCGTCCTTCGCCAGTTGCCTGTTCGACAGCATTGGTCTCGGGGCACATGCTGTTCCGAGTTTTGATAGGTGGCGAATGGGAGTATGCGACTGATTGATGAGAAGTTCGGAAGCCTCCCACCCTACCCGCCAAATTTACGTTTAGGCGTTCCGAACTTTACCTTTAATTTCCGGCTTCAGGGGTTCAGCCGCTAAGGGGGGGATACTGTCAAGTCCACGTACCGAGACCCATCCGCCGGCAGTGCCGACCGAGCAATTACTCTACATCCACCACCAAGTGCCCGCGTTGCCTGCATAACACTTGGTGCGCCGTTCCCGGCTCGGCACATTCGCCATCCGTACTCCTCGGCCCGTTTCACCTCGGGACTCCCCGTCCTTGTATTATCCTCGGACGCGACCCCATTGTTTTATATCTGGCCACTCCTTATTGTCCCATTTCGAGTCACGATCCTATTATACTGTCTTTTATTGTTTTATCCCCGTTTTACATTCCTTGTTCTAATTTTGTTCGTTGTGGACAACAACCACATTGCTCTGCATACCTTGTTGTCCCACATTCCTTATTCCACATGTCGCTTCTTAACCTATATAAGTAGGACATGCATGTACATACTTCCTCATTCTGGGTATCGACTAGGCTTAGGCCCTTCTACCTTCTTCTCTTCTGTTAAGTCCTCGACTCAGGCCAGCATCTTCAGCATCCCCCTGAGTATCTGTCTGTTGCAAATACAGTGGCACGCACGGCAAGTAGGGCACAACACACGAGTACGTTGAAGCCAATGCCACTACTCTTGGCCTGCAGGACTTGGCCATAGTCCGCCCGACCCTTTCGACAACACCCTTCGGCAGCACCAAAGTCCGTCAGAATCTGGCTCCTGACAGAAGCCGATCAAGGCAGTCACTCGAGTAAAAGGAAAACCTGTTACCTTGACGTTGAAAGAAACGTTATATGCTCCTAAAATTGCCTTTACCCTTATCTCGATTGGCTGATGCGACGATGCAGGAAATCGAACAGAGTTTGCATATCAGAAATGCACCATAAAAAGTTCGTCCGGATATATATTGTTGCAAGCACCGAAACTGCATGGCCTATATCGATTGGACAATCAATCAAAAACAAACACCACTGAGCGATGCCTGACTGCCATTGATATACACAGGAAATTAGGGCACATATCTACAAAAGCCCTGAAACATCTTGTGGATCGTGGCATGGTTATAGGCCTTGAGCTCACGCATATAGATGGGAAAATTGCTTGTGATGTGTGTATTAAAGCAAAAATTACACGTAAACCTCTCCCTAATGAACCTAGTGAACGGTCCAAGAAGATCGGTGACAAGATATACTCTGATGTGTAGGGACCAGTGAGACATATCACAATTGATAAAAACTCATATTATGTCTCGTTTACCGATGACCACTCCAGGGAGTCCGTCCTCTATCTAATGAAGTCCAAAGATCAAGTTTTTGCCAAGTATAAATTATAGGAGGCAATGATGCTCAGACAAAGAGACGTGCACATTAAAACCCTCTTTTCAGATCAAGGGGGTGAATACACAAGTGCAAAATTTAACAATTATTTGGAGAAGCAAGGTACAAAACATCGATATACCGTACACAATACTCCAGAACAAAATGGAGTGGCAGAACACCTGAATCGTATGCTTGTCAAAAGAACACATGCCATGCTTTTAGATTCAAACCTCCCAAAGTTTTTATGGGGGTATGCTATTCAGCATGCTAATTACATGAAAAACCGCACGCATACAAGAGCTCTACCGGACAAGACCCCTTACGAGATGGTAAAACACAAAAAGCCGAACTTAAAAGATATACACAAATGGGGAGAAGATGTTTATGTCAAAATCAAGCAAGACGATAAATTACTATCTAGAGCAAAAAAGGCAAAGTGGATAGGTCACTCCTCACAGAGCAACGGCCATTGTATTTATTGGCCAGAGAGCCAAAGAGTATCAGTCGAACGAAATATTATATTCGACATGGGAGTAACTTCTACACAGGCTCCTACAATATCTCTTGACGATCAAACCCAAGCCACACCCAAATTTGCCCAGATTCCATTCCACAAATCTGTTCTGGCACCACCTATTGTAGCCTCACGTGACTTACATGATCCATGTGACCAGATGGGAAGCAGCCGCATACAAGAGATAGATGAAGGCACACCAATGAGTGACTTAGAAAATTTGCAACCAAGTCAAACAGGTGTGAGTGGTCCTAGTGAAGCTCCTGCCTTGAGAAGAAGCGAAAGAATTTGCCAATTACAAGAGCGAGCAAGGGCCGGCACCGGAACAAAGTCTGGAGCTAGGGATACAGAAAGTGAAGATCTCACAACGCTAGCCTATGAGGACGTTGAGAGTGACATCCTCAACGATTCTCAAACAAATTCAAATATATTGGTTAAAGGAGGCAGCAACGACATCGATTTCGATTACCTAGCAATAAGCGCCGAATAAATCAGTGATGAACTAAGCAATCACACTTATCTCAGTAATGAGCTTCAATTACCTACGACTAATAAAGATGCCCTAAATGATCTGATATGGAAGAAAGCCATGGACGTTGAAATTAAGTCCCAAATCGACAAAGAGACCTGGGAGATTGTTGCACCTCCTACAGGTGTCAATATTGTCGGAAGTAGGTGGAAACATGTCCTCAAAAGAGATCAAAAGGGTGCTATAGTGCATGCAAAATCTCAACTCGTCACGCAAGGCTTTACGCAGACATTTGGAGTCGATTATTATGAAACCTACGCACCAGTTGTTTGCATGACATCACTATGGACTATATGTGCCATTGCAGCCAGGAATAATTGGGCAATACATCAAATGGATGTGGATGTAGCATATCTTAATGCACCACTCGATGAACCAATATATATGCGTAAACCACCAGGATATTTTGAAGAACATCGCGATTGTGTACTTCTACTCAAGAAGTGCATATATGGACTTAAGCAGTCTGGTAGAGAGTGGTATAAGTGTCTGTCCAATGCCTTATTCTCAATAGGATTTAAAAAATCAGCATCCGATGCAGCTGTATTTTACAGACACAAAGCTGAAGGTCAAGCGATCATTAGAGCTGCAGTCAATGACCTTACCATAACAGCAACAAATGAATACATCATCTATGGTATCAAAAGAGACCTCGAATGTATCTTCAAAATGAAAGATTTTGGTGAATTACATTGGCTACTAAATCTGAAGATTGAACAGGATCGCACAGCCGGCACCATTAGCTTCTCACAAGAAGCATACATTGACAAGATCTTGAGCCGGTTCAATTTACAAGATGCCAAGACACATGCAACTCCACTTGACTCAACTACAAAACTATTGAAAGACCAATGTCCTACCACTGCTGAGGACAAGAAAACGATGGAGAAGATCCCTTATCGACAGGTGATCGGCTCACTAATGTGGGCAGCCGTAGCCACACGGCCAGACATATCATTTGCCGTTTCATTATTATCTCAATTTCTTGAAAATCCAGGCATAGTAAGGTAGAAGACAAATGGTTTCTGCTACATCACATGACTGTGACAATGTCACAGTCACAGCGCAAAAATTTTCATTGGCAAAAAAATTTTGAAAAAAAATTGTATTCTGCTATAGAAGATGGCAATTTTTTTGAAAAAAATAATTGTGCTACACTATACAATATGAGCCCTGTCCAACTCAGCTAGAATAGTATCTGGCATATTGCCAAATCCTTGTGCAAAATGGTGGATATGATACTTGAGTCACGTGACCTTAGTGGAATCCATATGTCATCTACCTTATCTGTGGGAATGTCTTTCTATATATGGAATATTGCCTTATATGGGTGCTTATGTCAGTGCAAAAAAACTATTACCGATGGGAATAAACTTCTATATATGGAATATTTCCTTATATAGGTGATTACATCAGCACAAAAATTTTGTGACCAAAAATCTTTTGACAGTGTCAGACTGCTTAAAAAATGTGATTATGAATTTTGGGAAGATGTTTGAAAGTTTGTCATACTACATTTGCAATAGTGATTTTTTTCAAAAAGTAAAACCAACACTATGTACATATAGTTCTATGCTATTGATCTGTGGTTTTAGAATAATTTTTTTGTTGATGTTGCCAGATCCTTGTGCGAAATGGTGGATGTCACGCTTGAGTCACGTGATGTAGCGGAAACCGTTTGTCTTCTACCTTACATTGGAATGCCATGAAAAGAGTCTTCAAGTACCTCAAGGGAACGAAGAAAAAGAAACTTATCTTAGGAGGAAATCAAGATGGCATTGTAGGATATGCCGACACCGACTGGGCCTCACAAGATCATCGTCATTCCATTTCTGCATACATTTTTCAGATCGATTCTGGCAGTATCTCATGGAGTTGCCAGAAACAAACGATCGTAGCACTCTCATCGACCGAGCCAGAATTTATTGCCTTGACTCATGCAACAAAAGAAGCAATATGGCTGAAACACTTTATTAGTGAAGTTTTCCAACCAATTAAATTGCCGATCAAATTATATTCTGACAATCAATCTGCCATTACTATAGCCTATGGTAATCAGCAGCACATAAGAACAAAACACTTCGATATACGATTATACTTCATCCGAGACATCATTGAGGAGAAGAAGATCAGTATCGAATATATCCCTACCAATCAAATGGTCGCAGACATCCTCACAAAGGGTCTACCAGGACCTAGAGTGAAGATTCTCTCCGAAATGCTTGGCATATATTGAGCTTGAGAGGGCGTGTAGGGTGCAAATTTGCATCTCACCCCTGAGAGACCAACCTCAATATATTGTACTTTTATATCGATTTTTATGTCATTCAGTGCACTTTTACATTCTAAAATTTTTGATAATTATTATGTATTTTTACCCTCAATATTGAGGGAGCTATTCTTTATTTTATATGTACTCACGTGCGCCTACACATGCACTGCACGACATGCATGGCCGGCTCCCTGGGAAGGGACCGGCAGCCTGGCTCAAACCTTCGATAGGGTCAAGAGCCGGTTGTAGGATATATGCGGGTGAAACATCACCTGCATGTGCCTCCCTCCTCAGTGGTTGACTACACTGAGGAGGTGAGTTGTATAGTATTATGTACAGAGCCTCACGGCTAATTTCCTTTCTTTTTCTTTTGTAAGATAAAATATGTAGGTATAATTCCCGAATATATAACAGTGGTTGACTATACTGAGGAGATAAAATGTTTAGATTGTCCAACAACTTCTCTAAACTACTGTACAAAGTTGCCATAATCTCCATAACCCCACCCCCCTATTCTTTATCATCCTTACACTCCCTGTCCTTCCCCTCACCCGCTTACCCTCGGGATGTTCACTATTCATTGCCACTTGCTCGCAGCCCTATTGTTTTATATCTCGGCCATTCCTTATTGTTCTATTTCTTTCCCACAATCTCACCCGCTTATTATTGGTCATATTTCATTGTCTTACTCCCGCATTATTCTATTCTAGATCACTGTGGACAATACCTCCACATGGTCTTCATACCTTATTCTTTTTTCCATGTCTTATGCCACCCTTATTCCACATTCCACCTCTCAGCCTATATAAGTAGTAGATGTGTGTATATAGTTCCTCAGTCTGAGTATCAACTAGGTTTACGCCTTCCTTGTCAAGCTTCGGGTACTGACGGACTTCGGTACTGCCGAGGGGTGTTAGCAAAAGGTCAGGCAGACTATGGCCAAGTCCTGCAGGCCAAGAGTAGTGGCATTGGCTTCAATGTACTCGTGCATTGCGCCCTACTTGCCATGCATGCCACTGGATTTGCAACAGACAGATACTTGGGGGGATGCTGATGATGCTGGCCTGAGTCGAGGACTTAACAGAAGAGAAGAAGGTAGAAGGGCCTAAGCCTAGTCGATACCCAGAATGAGGAGATATGTACATGCATGCCCTACTTATATAGGTTTTAAGAAGCGACATGTGGAATAAGGAATGTGGAACAATAAGGTATGCAGAGCATGTAGTTATTGTCTACGGCGGGTAAAATTAGAATGAAGGAATGTAAGATGGGGATAAAACAATAAAGGACAGAATAATAGGACGTGCCCAAGGATAGGACAATAGGAGTGGCCGGGTATAAAACAATGGAGTCATGACCGAGGATAATACAAGGACAGGAAGTCCCAAGGTGGAACGGGCCAAGGAGTGTGGATGGCAAATGTGCCAAACCGAGACCGGCGCTCCAAGTGTTATGCTTGCGGTGTGGACACTTGGTCATGGATATAGGATGGTTGTTCGGTTGGCAATGCCAAATAGATGGGCCTCGGTACGTGTACTTGACATTTCTACTCTCCTCCTTCTGTTCAGAAGTCCTTACTTGGGCCAACACTCTCAGCATCTGCTCGAGTACCTTTTCCGTTATAAGTTAGTGGCACACACAGGAGGCAGGGAGCAATGCATGAGTACATTGAAGCCAAGCCACCCCAACTGGCCTGCAGGACTTGGCTGGTCCCGACAGCACCATCGGTAGTACTGGGGCCTGACAAACAGTCTTATTGTAACACCAGATGTAGATTTATTTTGTAACCCATTTTCATTCATCTTATTATTCCCTTGTGAATTCCTAATTAGTTACAATAAGGACTGCTATCTATAAATACCTCCAAACTTCTGTACTATACCTTAGTTCAAATATCGACTTAGTGTTCCCACTCACTCTCTGAACCCCAAACCCCTATACCTCTGAACTTCTGAAATAAGGGACTGACAATTGAGGAGGGCACAACACACAAGTTGAAGCCCAAGTCCCCAAGACCTCGAACCCATGACTTCAGACCAACTTATGTCATCTTGGACCTGACATGACCTTGGACTTAACAAGGGTCCCTTAGAGTTTTCTCTTTGGACCACCCTTTGCTAATTATTGTGTACATAGGTATTAAGTAAACCTTTGGATCTCCCTTCATTAGTGCACTGCCCAAGGGTAGAACACCTGCTTAGGTTGCCCTTACAGGAAGGGCTGAGGAGGAGGCCAAGTGGAAGGCCAAAGAGGAGGCTGAGAAGGCTGAGAGGGAGGCCAAGGAAAAGGCTGAAAAGAAGGCAAAGGAGGAGGCCAAACAGTTGGCCAAGGAGGCAGCAGCTCATGCCTGATCTGTGTGGATCGGAGGGTGAGGTGTGATGCAAATGAGGATGAGACCATGGAAAAAGGCAAGAAGCAGGGCCAAGGGAATTTGGAGGGTGTTAGAGAGCAACCTTCAAAGAAAAGGAGGTTAGAGGTAGTGGTTGAGGGGACCTCTCAGGATTCAGACATACCCGGGGTTACTCTGTTGAGGGAGGTGGTAGAGAAGATGCAGGTGCTCCAAGAGGGTCTGGTATCAGAGGTGTGGGAGTTGAGGCAAGAGGTGTGGGATGCTGGAGATGAAAACAAGTGGATCGCCAATTCCTTGGTTCATATGAACCAGCTCCAAATCATCAAGCAGGCTTGGTGGTTCAATTGGTTGCAGAACATGGATGATTGGTGGGTGTCAAGTACACGTACCGAGGATCCGGTAACTCGGCAGTACCGACTAAAATATTCCATTAACCAAGTACAAGTCACTCGACAAGTTGTTCTCGGCTCGATGCACATATTGGTCACATTCCTCATTCCCATCCCATGCCTACTCCTCACCCCTCGGTCCACCTCACCTCGGGACTTCCTGCCCTTGTGTTATCCTCGGTTACAGCCCTTGTTTTATAATCGGGCATTTCCTATTGTCCTAGCCTCGGTCACATTCTTATTATCCTATCCTTTATTGTTCTATGCCTGTTTACATTCCTTCATTCTAATTTTACTTGTTGTGGACAATGACCGCATGCTCTGCATACCTTGTTGTCCCACATTCCTTATTCCACATGTTGCTTCTTAACCTATATAAGTAGGCCATGCATGTACATATTTCCTCATTCTGGGTATCAACTAGGCTTAGGCCCTTCTACCTTCTTCTCCTCTGTTAAGTCCTCAACTCGGGCCAGCATCATTAGCATCCCCCCGAGTATCTGTCTGTTGCAAAACCAGTGGCCTGCACGGCAAGTAGGGTGCAACGCACGAGCACGTTAAAGCCAATGCCACTACTCTTGACCTGCTGGACTTGGCCATAGTCCGCCTGACCTTTTGCCAACACCCCTCAGCAGTACCAAAGTCCATCAGTACCTGAAGCTTGACAGTATACCCAGAATCACACTACTTCCTGTGCCTTACTTACGATTACAACCTCACAAAATAATAGCAGTGACACAAACATGTCAACAAACGAGGACAGTAAACAATTCCAGCCAAATCAACCCAAGCACACTAAAATACTCAGCAAAAATGGCAAGCTCCTCCTAATTGAACGACAGAGATGCATAATCAACAACCTGTGTCTTTTTTGTGGCGCAAAAATCACAAAATTGCTGGGTGCCCTAAAACAAGCAAAACCTGTGCAACTACTACCCCTGACCCCGTCCCCCAGGTAACTGGTACTCCAGATGCTAGAGCTGAAAATTCAGCATCAGCAAACGGAGACTAGGTCACCATCCAACTGGCCTCTGAGCACACTGAGAGTTGCGTTGACTTGGCAGATGCCAGTAGTGAGGTTCATTCAATGCTGCTATGTCTTCCTCCCCTCTTCATTTTAATCTTGTTCCGTCATCCGACGTTGGTACCGAATGTTCTTGGGAAACCATCTTATATGCCTGATAGAATCAGCACTTGTTCATAACCACCCTTTTACTTCAATTTCATTTGAAATTCTCTGATCCAGTACAGCAAAAAATTCGGTTATTACTGAACACATACACATGTTACTAGATCTTCCATCCAGACAAATTTAGTCCACCCATCCATCAGTCATGTCACTAGATCCTTCAGTCAGCAATATTCAGGCACAACTTGCTCACCTGCTATAATCCGTTGATTAACAGGGTATTGGGCAGTATTATAATCCATCAAGCTACTAATGTTTTTAGGTGCATCCCAATGGCCTCGGTCCAGGCATCATTTGCCACTGTTCCAAAAGCCTCACCCAGGATCCTGTTCTGTTGCTGGAAGCTTCGTCAATAGCCCTAGTCAATGCAACTGCCTTGTGCATGCTTGTATACCAGAACAGCTGGCAAGTTTTTGGCTGGGACCCCTCGGTCAGCATTGTCATTCGGCACATTCGGCCAAGGTCTCTTCCGTCTGTCTCCATCTGTTCCTGTTCATTCACTCCGTATATGCACTTCTTATGCCTGTACGACCCCTTTTCCATTCTTCTCAGCTAGAGGCCAACACCTTTAGTAGATGGTGGGACATCTACCTAAAAGAAGGGGGGGTGGCGACCAGCTAGAAACCTTTTCAAACTGCGCAAACTCCCCTCCTGAAGACATCCCCCCCTAAAAAAACCCTCCGTTCCATCCCTATCTTCTTCCACTCCCTCAGTCCTAGCCTTATTCCCCTCCATTCCATCACCCATCCCCATCTTCTATCCTGTCCTCCCTCTTCCCTGATCCTTTCTCTGCCTGCTCAGTCCCCACCATCCATCATCATGAACTCCACCTCCAACAACCCTCTCAGCCCACCCGACACCCCTCTCTCCTTTCAATATACAACAACCAGACCTCCCGAACACCTCGGAACATTCAACTTGTTCCTTCTTCTCTTATTTCCTTTCTACCTTCAAAAAAAAAAAAAAAAAATTCTAACAAAATCCTCATATCAATTTTTAACATCCTCACTATCTTCACCATCATCCTCCCTCTGCTTCCCTTCTCCTTATCCTCCCTCTCCCTGTCCCCTTCATCATTACCTGCCGACCTAACCTCACCTCTGTCCGGACCTCCCGAACCTCCTGACACCCTGTGCCGATCCTCACCCAAGGACACAATCAAGCAACCAACCATCCAAAGCCCTTCCACCATGTGTAGAATGACTTGACTCATCCGTATCTGCTGCTGTAACAGACCCTCCCAGACCTCGACGAGACGCCAAGATCCTGACCCCTCTAGCAGAGGGACTTCCCAATCGCCTGCTGGGCCTCAGAGCCACTTTATGATCGATTGGCTGTACAGCACCATCCCACCTTGGCCTCTTCATTAATGGCTCCTCCACTTTCTCGGTCTGACTTCCATCTTCCTGACCACTATCTTCCTCATCATCATCCTCCACAATGAATAGAAGACTCTTGGCCCAGGACACCTGCGGTATGGCCAGACTACACCCAACCTTGCACCATTTACATTCCCAGCATGCGGAACCCAGCCCCGAGACGCTACACTTGTGATCCCACCTCTTACACTCCTTGCACGGAGGGCGTAGAATGGGGGACCGCCTTTCATCGGCCACTTGTTGCTAATCAAAAAGAAAATCAATAAACAATAAAGTGAAAAAAACCATCAGCACATACCTGGGCCACTCTAGGCCGCTTATTTACTCCTCCACTCTTCGTTTCCATGCCCCCATCCCCTCTGGGTGGAGTAACCTCCAGGATTCCCGATATTTCTGTAGTTCCCACAACTCCCACATCCTGGACCATGGGTGCTTTGCCTTGCCTCCCAAAATCCTCAAGGATGTTATCCCCAACATGCTCCTCAGACATCCGTGCATCTGTCTGTCTGACCATTTTGGCCTGTCCGGCCTCAGACTCTTGGTCCACCCGCTGTTCAACGGTTGCCTGAACTACAGCATCTACCTGCTGTCCCCCTGCCCCAGGACCCACTACTTCTCCTTTGGCTACTTCCCTCACAGTAGTCAGTACTGAGGTGCTGTCGGCCCGACCCGTCTCCTCCAACCCACATACATCTGTCACATATTCCATTTCCAGCAATTCTGATGCGCTACTGTTATGCGTCTCGGAGACGATGGAAGAAGCAAAGGGTGCCAGATTCGAACCTTCGCATGACGTCATGTTTAGGTGTTCTGAACCGTATATTCAATCTCCAACTACCGGCTTCATGGGTTCAGCCGCTAAGGGGGGGATACTGTCAAGTACACGTACCGAGGATCTGGTAACTCAGTGGTGCCGACTAAAATATTCCATTAACCAAGTACAAGTCACTCGACGAGTTGTTCTTGGCTCGATGCACATATCGGTCACATTCCTCATTCCCATCCCATGCCTACTCCTTACCCCTCGGTCTGCCTTACCTCGGGACTTCCTGCCCTTGTGTTATCCCAGTTACAGCCCTTGTTTTATAATCGGGCATTTTGTTAAGTCCGAAGTCACGTCAGGTCCGAGCTGATGTAAGTCGGTCCGAGTTGGTATAGGTTGGTCCGAAGTCATGCATTCAAGGTCTTAAGGACTTGGCTTCAACTATAAGTTGCGCCCTCCTTGATTGTCAGTCCTTTATTTTGGAGGTTCGGAGATTATAGGTTTCGGAGTTCAGAGAGTGAGTGGGAGTACTAAGTCGATATTCGAACTAAGGTATAGTACAGAAGTCTGGGGGTATTTATACATGCGATCCTTATTGTAGCTAATTAGGAATGATCAAGAGAACAATAAGACGAACAAAAACTGGGTTACAAGAGAAATATACATTGGTGTTACAATAAGACTATTGTTTGATGAAAAAGGAAAGAGGTCTGAGCTCCGAGGTGATCGTCGTCAGTTGGACTCGGAGGCGACAAGGGTGGTTCAGACTTGGTTCGGGGAGTGTTTCTTCGTAGCACCCTATATCGGATGTCCAAGATGTCAGGGTTATATCAGGGATATAACAGTGCCCCCCTGTTAGGACCAAGCCTTGAGGTCCTAGCACTTAGCAACGGCGGAAGTCACCATGGGAAGGTTACATAATAGGCGTTGCAAAGATGGTATAAAAGGAGGGTCCTTTTTGGTGGTAGCGGTCCAACTATGTCGCCAACCACCCCTATTGATGCTGATGAAGCCACCCTGTTGGAGCGGGTGCAGGTGACCGAAATGGAGCTCGAGAAGCTCCGAGCTGAAAGGAAAAGGAAGGCCGAGGAGGAGGCCAAAAAAAACGGAAGGCAGAGGAGGCAGCGAAGGAAGCCAAACGGAGAGCCAAGGAGGAGGCTGAATGCAAGGCGAAGGAGGAGGCCGAGAAGGCCAAGAAGGAGGCCAAAGAAAAGGCCAAACAGGAGGCTAAGGAAAAGGCTGAGAAGGAAAAGGCCGAAAAGGAGGTGAAAGAAGCCTCCAAAAAGAAGGCCAAGGAGCAGGAGGTCGAAAGACTCCAAAAGGAGGAGGCTGCAAAAAAGGCAGCTAAGAAGATGCCTCGAAAGAAGGTCGTCAAGAGCTCCCAAACTGTTACAGAACTTTTGACAATTGCAGAGGATGACTCTGAATGAGGAGGGCCTTTGGGGGTTGGAACTCAGAGGCCAACTCCAAATGCAGAGGCAGGGGGCTCGGGTTTGAATGAGTGGGAAAAGGAGTGGATTCAGATGCTCCAGCAGCAGCAGTCGACTCAGATTGCTAAGGCTCAAAAAGCCTTTGAAAATGTACAGCTGAGGGAGGCAAGGGTGGGCAGCACTGAGGTGGGTCTCGGACCCTTCGAATCGAGCCACAGAATGCTAATCAGTCTGCGCCCAGACCTGTATTGACAGCCGTCCAACGATATGTCCGAGTGGGTTGTGGTGCCCGGTCGGATGTGCAACCACTGCACCCGTCGAGGAGACCCATGCATATGGCCTGCTTCAGGGAAGGGGGCCTCATGCTATGTCTGCGCAAATTGGAAGGTGAAGTGCAGGGAGGGGGATAAGGAGGAGGAGACGGGTGTGAAGAGGGGCAGGGTGACGTCGGAGGATGGGGCGGTCTGACTGCCGAAGAAGAGGAAGTTGGAAGTGGTGGTCAAGGGTACCTCTTGGGGTTCGGATACCTCGGAAGTGACACTCAAGGAAGTGGTTGAGGAGTTGCGGGGTTTAAGGTGAGAGGTCCGAGACATTGGGACAAGAACAAGAGGATTGCTGATGCCCTTGTTCATATGAATGAGCTCCGAATCTTGGAGCAGGCTCGGTGGTTCAACTGGTCACAGAAAACGGACGATTGGTGGGGAGGCATTCTGAAGGGGACCTGGAAGGGAGAGGAAAAGGAGTCAGAGAAGGGTAAGGGGAAGGAGAAGGAGGATGGTGGGGAGCCGAGGGGTGAGGGAGGCCAGGAGGGGGACAATGAGGTGGATTCGGAGAAGGATGCACCAAATTCACCTGAGTAAATAGATAATACATTTTTTTTGAATCTTAAAGTGAATGAAAATGTCTAAGTCAGAAGATGAACTGTGCAAATCTGAGGGGAGGGAGTCTAGGACATCACTGAGGGACCTGGTTTGTCAGGGTAGGCTTGGTGGAAGTCGGAGACTACTTTGGAGGCATGGTCAAGTTCATTGGCTGGCAGCCAGGATGTTTCATCCGCGGTGCCTTCATATCTGGACCACTTGACTAAGTATTGCAGGGGGCATCTTCTTCTTCTTCCATCGATCTTGGAGTCAAGGATCTTGGAGATCTCATATTTGGGTTCTCTGTCAATGACAAATGGGGGTTGGGGTGGGAGTATGCATTTGGGGAAGGTGTTCGGGGTTGATGGTTCTAACATGGAGATGTGGAAGACAGGGTGAATGGCCCTCGTGTTCTTGGGGAGTCGGAGGGTGAAGGAGACAGTTCCTACTTGTGCAATAATTTTGAAGGGGCCTAGAAACTTCTCTGCTAGCTTTTTAGAAGGTCTTGTAGTTCAGATGTTCTCAGACTTAACGAAGACTTTGTCTCAACTTTGAAGTCCAGAGGGACCGCTCTTCGATGATCTGCGGAGGCTGAGTATTGGGTCTGAGATTTGGATATGGTCTTTCGGAGTTGTTGGTGCAGGTTGTCCAAGTCAACTACGAAGTCGTGTGCTTGAGAGGAGGCAAGGTCACGTTCGGAGTGAAAGGTGATATTCGGATGATAACCTTTGTTGGCATAGAAGGGGGAGATTCCGTTGTTGCATTTGGGGCATTGTTATATGTGAATTCGGCAATGGGTAGTAGTTCGGACCAATTGTTTTGTTGGTAGTTGCAATACACTCAGAGGTACTGTTCGAGGGTTTGATTCATGCATTCAGCTTGTCCATCTCCGTTGGGGTGATATCCGGAGGTGAAGTGAAGCTTCATGTCCAGGGCCTTTCCGAGGGAGCGGAAGAACGAGGAGACAAACTCAGATCCTCGGTCCAAGGTGACGTGTGATGGTACTCCATGTTTTGAGAATATGTGGAGGATGAATAGTCTGGCGAGGGTTGGAGCGGTGATTGTGTCGACGGTGGGGATGAAAAGGGATTGCTTTGTTAGGAGGTCTATGATGACAAGGATAGTGTCATAGCCATCCGAAGTAGGTAGCTTTTCTATGAAGTCCATGGAGATGGAATTCCACAGACGTTTGGGGATCGGGAGTTATTTGAGCAGTCCGTAGGGGTGGTGTCTCTGTGGTTTGGACCTCATGCATGTAGTACAAGATTTAACATAGGACTTAATGGAATCTCGGAGTTTGGGCCAGATGTAGTCTCTTCGTATGAGTTCTAGTATTCGATTCTGTCCGAAGTGTCTGGAGATCGGGTGATCGTGCTTGTCTTGTAGGACTTGGAGTTGGAGGTTTCCGTGATCGGGGATGTAGATTCTTTTATCAAGGAGGAGAAGTCCTTCTTCAGAGATGGTCCATCGATCCATGGGGTTGTCCATTTGGGACACAGTTGTGGGATCTTCTCGGAGTGAGGCTCGGATGTCCTTGTGGAGTTGTTCTACATCCATGACCATGGCAGCTCACATGACTGGGGTGTATAGGGACGTAGCTCAGAGTGACAATATGAGTTGTTCTGTCGTGAAGACTGGTTGGAGGTTGTGCGGATTGATCTTGGTGTAGTCATTTTCCCCCTCTTTAGAGTAGACATCCCATCATCTAGTCAGTGCATCGGGCTTGGTGCCAAGGTGACCTGGTCGGAAGTGGATTACCATATTGAACTGGGAGAGGTATTCAGACCATCGGACCTGCCGATAGGTGAGTAATTTGGTTGTAGAGAAGTATTCTAAGTTTTTATGGTCCATGACGACGTCGATTGGATCTCCTGAACCTTCTAGGTAGTGTCTCCAAGTTTTGAACGTTTCGAATATGGCTAGTAGTTCCCTGTTGTGGATGTCGTAGTTGAGTTCTGGGGGGGTAAAGGTTCAGGAGTGGAAGGCAATTGGATAGAGGTTGTTGTCCGTTGGAGATATGGTGGACAGGATTGCAGCAAGGGCATAGTCGGAGGCATTGGTCTTGACGATGAGTTGCAATCTGGGATCCACTGTGTCAGGATCGGGGCCATAGTGAATGCCCTTTTGAGTATTTCGAAGGATGTTCTGCAATTCTCAGTAAAATTCCACGGAGTATCTTTTCATGTCAGATGGGTCAGTGGAACAGTGATGTTGGAGTAGTTGAAGATGAAGTGTCGATAGAAGTTCGCGAATCTGAGGAAGGACTGAATGTCCTTAATCTTTCAGGGTTTGGGCCATTCTTGAATGACTTTAACTTTATTGTCAGCCATGGTGAGGCCTTTAGGCGAGAGGATGTATCTGAGGTATTCCACGGTGGCAGTGTGGAAAGAGCATTTGTCTGCTTGGGCATATAGGTGATTCATTCGGAGGCATCGGAGGACTTCTTTGACGTGGTTTCTATGGTCTTCCAGGTTGTTGGAGTAGATCAGGATGTCGTCTAGATATAGGAGTATGGACAGATCTAGGAGGTCAGAGAAGACGTCGTTCATGAAGTGCTGGAAAGCAACAGGGGAGTTTGTGAGTCCGAAGGGCATTACCCTCTACTCAAAAGATCCATAACGTGTCCGAAAGGCGGTTTTCCATTTGTCGCCTTCTCGGATGCATACCAGGTGGTACACATGTCAGAGATCTATCTTGGTGAAGATTCAGGCCTTTTGGGGGCTGTCTAGGAGGTCAGTGATTCAGGGAAGTGGGTAGCGATCCTTCTTTGTTATTTTGTTTAACCCTCAAAAGTCGATGCATAGGTGTAATGTTAAGTCCGCGTGTCAGGCGCTTAGCTAGTACTTCCGAAGGGGTTTTCCGGGTTAGTGCGAAGGTCCGTAACGGGGCTGAAGACCGAGATCGGGATCGGACGGACTACGGATGGAGACGGAGGCGCCGGAAGTTTAGGGCAGGTCACGGAATAGATCAATCCGGTCACTGAGGTGTTCGAGGTCGAAGGGACTTGGCTTCAACTTATGTGTTGCGCCCTCCTCGATCGTCTGTCCCTAATTTCGGAAAGGAGGCGGGAGTTTACCGGAAGTGAATCGGAAACTGGTGGGAGACTAAATCGATATTCGTACTAGCGAACAGTCCAGTCGACTGTGAGACTATATACATGTAACGCTCTTTGTACTAACTTTAGCCGGTCATAAAACAAGGAGAAGATAGTACAAGGGGTTAATATAAGAGAGAGAACAAGGAAGCGAGGTACGCGATAGTCCTGCGCGTCGGTTATCGATCGTGACGGAACCTTGATTTCCGGAGTCTTTCGGAGGGTCGGATTCGGGGGGTCGGAATCGGGGGCCTCGGAATGTATTTCGGATATTCGGAAATCGGTTGTTCGGGCTCTGGTCGATCGGAAAGGTCTCGGAACGGAAGCGGGTGGTAGTGGGGGTTAGTGTGGGTTTGTTTGAGGGCATGGGCTATAACATGTAATGAGCCATCTTTCTTTCAGGCAAAGAGTACCGGAGCGCCCCCAGGGGATTGTGAGGGTCGTATAAACCCTGTGGATATGTTCTCATCTAAAAACTCTCAGAGAGACTTCAGTTCACTTTCGGAGAGAGAATAGATTGGACCGAATGGGGGTGATGTGCCTTCTTCTAGTTTGATCTTCAGATCGTAAGGCCGATGAGGGGCTAGGGTGTTGGCCCGAGTTTTGCTAAAAACGTCCTTGAACTTGTGATATTCGTTTGGAATGTTACTCAGGTCTATCGGACCTTCTTCGGGGTCATGGCGGTCAGAGAGGAAGAGCTAGAAGGTTTGAGTACCTTCCATTCTCGATATTTGGGCAAAGGCTGCTGCGTTCACCAAGGCGACCTTGGGTGCCATGAGTCGGGGGTTCGGAGGGGATGGAGGTTCAGATGAACATGGAGTCATGACTGCTGGCTCGGATGGTACCTGGAGATTAGCTGTGGTCAGAGAGCCGAACGAGATACTGCTCAATACCCAATCAATCGACAGATTGTAGTGGGTGAGCCAGTTGTGTCCAAGGACTGCCGAGCAGCTAGAATCCAATGGAGTTATGTAAAACGTAATGGTGTGTTGCTCCCCTGTTAGGAAGCATACACAGAGGTCGGTGGCTTTGCGAATTACGGAGTTGGAGGAGCCATCGAAAAGTTGGAGCGGAATTGGAGTAATGTTGTAGGTTCAGAGCTGATGCCTTATAGCATAGTCGGAGTCCAGGAAGCAGTGAGTCGATCCTGAATCTATTAGAGTGTCGAGGTGCGTGGTTTTGAGACTGAGTCAGATGGTCAGAGAGTTCGGACTAGAAAGAGCAGATGCGTTGAGTCTCATCTCCATTGGTGCATCATTGGGTTCAACACAGCCCCTAACTGATGCTGGAGTCGAAGGGCTGCTTAGAGATTTTTTGACTCCGAGGTATCTTCTACTTCGGAGATCGTTGCTTCAGACATGCTTTCTACAATAGTGGTGGCACATCCTTTTGCAGCGGCGGAGGTCGATTTTGGACATTCCTTTGCTACATGACTGGTTCTTCCACAGAAGAGACAGAGGTTCTGGTCGAAACGGTGTTGTCGTTCCTGGGGTGTGAGTTTGCCATCCTTCCCGAGTTTTGTGGTCATGTCTGAGGTTGTTTTATTCGGAGTCTGGCTGGGGTTCGGGGGTCTGGTGCTTGTGCTGGGGGTCGGAGCTGTCGGTGCCCGATTTCTGTCGTTCAGACATTCGGGGGCCTTGGAGGTGGACGCTTCATGGGACATTTCAGAGCATCATTCCCAGTAATGGGAGTCGATCAACTGGGACAGTCGACGGAGCTGTATCAGGGAGTCGGGTTTTCCTACGTGGGTGATTTCATCCTTGATTCTGTTGGGTAGGCTGTTGTAGTATTGGCGGTGGAGTGCAGCATCTCCCCACTGGATACAAACAGCGAGCCTGTTGAATTCGACCATGTATTTTGTGATGTGCTGGTTATCGCGCATTCGGAGGGCTTCAAGGTCGGCTTTGGCCTCTCCTTCTGGGTCGTGGGGGCCAAAGTTGGCCTTGAGTTCGGAGACAAATTCCTGGTAGTCATAGAGCCAGTATGGGTTGTTGGAGGAGGAGAGACCTGGTTCGAAATAATCCAGGGCAGTACCAGTTAAGTATGATAGTACGTAGGTTACTTTGGCACTGTCGGAGTCAAAGGCGTCAGGGTGGTCTCAAAAGTTTAAGGTGCACTGCACCAGGAATGGTTGTAATTTTTTCACATTGGAGCCGTCGAAGGAGTCGGGGTTGCGGATCTTGGTTCGGGCTGATGACTTCTTGGAGTTTGACAGGTGGGTGGTTAGCCTGGCGATGGCTTCTGCCAGGTTTGGTTCTTTGTTTGCATTGTCTGAGGGTGGCATGGGGGGTTCCAGAAGGGGGTTTGACGAATGTTCGGATAGTGGGTTGGGGTTTGCTGGGGGGTTTGGTGGCGTGTGGATGTCAGGTACTGCGATAGGTAAGTTAGGTGTCGCAGATGCATGGCATACCGAGGCTATTCTAATTGTTTGAAGGGCTCCGGTTCAGGCTTCGATGCATGCGCTGCATCTCATAGATGATCAGGAGTTGTAGTTCAAATATACTGTTAAGTCCGAAGTCACGTCAGGTCCGAGCTGACATAAGTCAGTCCAAGTTGGTATAGGTCGGTCTAAAGTTGTGCATTCAAGGTCTTAAGGACTTGGCTTCAACTATAAGTTGCGCCTCCTTGATCGTCAGTCCTTTATTTTGGAGGTTCAGAGATTATAGGTTTTGGAGTTCAGAGAGTGAGTGGGAATACTAAGTCGATATTCGAACTAAGGTATAGTACAGAAGTCTGGGGGTATTTATACATGCGATCCTTATTGTAGCTAATTAGAAATGATCAAGAGAACAATAAGACGAACAAAAATGGGTTACAAGAGAAATATACATTGGTGTTACAATAAGACTATTGTTTGATGAAAAAGGAAAGAGGTCCGAGCTCCAAGGTGATCGTCGTCAGTCGGACTCAGAGGTGACCAGGGTGGTTCGGACTTGGTTCAGGGAGTGTTTCTTTGTAGCGCCCTATATCGGATGTCCGAGATGTCGGGGTTATATCAGGGATATAACACATTTCCTATTGTCCTATCCTCGGTCACATTCTTATTATCCTATCCTTTATTGTTCTATGCCTGTTGACATTCCTTCATTCTAATTTTACTCATTGTGGACAATGACCACATGCTCTGCATACCTTGTTGTCCCACATTCCTTATTCCACATGTCGCTTCTTAACCTATATAAGTAGGACATGCATGTACAGATTTCCTCATTCTGGGTATCAACTAGGCTTAGGCCCTTCTACCTTCTTCTCCTCTGTTAAGTCCTTGACTCGGGCCAGCATCATCAGCATCCCCCTGAGTATCTGTCTGTTGCAAAACCAGTGGCATGCATGGCAAGTAGGGTGCAACGCACGAGCATGTTGAAGCCAATTCCACTACTCTTGGCCTGCAGGACTTGGCCATAGTCTGCCCGACCTTTCGCCAACACCCCTCAGCAGTACCAAAGTCCATCAGTACCCGAAGCTTGACAGTGGGGAGATACACCAAGGGAGACCTGGAAGGGAAAGGAGAAAGAGACAGAGAAGGGCAAGGGGAAGGAAAAGGACAAGAGGGAGAAGAAGGTTGAAGGGGGTCTGAGGGAAGATGATAGATCAGACCCAGAAGATGCACTGGGATTGCCAGAGTAGATAGTTAAATTTATTGTTTTTGAAACCCAAGTTGAGTAAAGTTATCTAAGTTAAGACCAAGGTAAACCATTCAAGACCAAGATAAGGGAGTCTAGGATATCACCAAGGGGCCTGATTTGTCAGGGTATACTTGGTGGAAGTCCGAGACTAATTTGGAAGCATGATGGAGTTTGTTGGCCGGTAGCCAGGACTTTTTATCTTCAGTACCTTTATATCTGGACCACTTGACTAAGTATTGGAGTGGGCACCTGCATCTTCTTCCATCAATTTTTGAGTTGAGGACCTCAGAGATATCATATTTGGGTTCTCTGTCAATGATGATTGGGGGTTGGGGTGGGAGTATGCATTCAGGAAAGGTGTTTGGAGTGGATGGTTCAAGCTTGGAGATGTGGAAGATGGGATGAATGGCTCTCATGCTGTTGGGGAGTTGTAGAGTGAAGGAGATGGTTCCTACTTGTGTGATGATAACAAAGGGGCCTATAAATTTCTCTGCTAGCTTTTTAGAAGATCTTGTAGTTGGGATGTTTTTGGACTTAACAAAGACTTTGTCTCCAACTTTGAAATCTGGAGGGATTGCTTGGCATCAATCTGCAGATGCCAAGTATTGGGTCTGAGCTTTGCATATAGTCCTTCAGAGTTGCTGGTGAAGGTCATCCAAGTCGACTACAAAGTTGTGCACTTGAGAGGAGGCAAGGTCACATTTGGGGTGAAGGGTGATGTTTGGGTAATAACCCTTGTTGGAATAGAAGGGGGAGATTCCTGTTGTTGTATTTGGGGCTTTGTTGTATGCAAATTTGGCAATGGGTAATAGTTTGGACCAATTGTTTTGCTGGTAGTTGCAATACACTTGGAGCTATTGTTTGAGGGTTTGATCCATGCGTTCAGTTTTTCCATCCCCTTTGGGGTGATATCCTAACGTGAAGTGAAGCTTCATACCCAGAGCCTTTCTGAGGGATCAAAAGAACAAAGAGACAAACTCAGATCCTTAGTCCGAGGTGACATGTGATGGTACCCCATGCTTTGAGAATATATGTAGGATGAAGAGCTTGGTGAGGGTTGAGGCGGTGATTGTGTCAGTGGTGGGGATGAAAAGGGACTGCTTTTTTAGACAGTCTATGATGATGAGGATGGTATTACAGCCATTTGAAGTGGGTAGTTTCTCTATGAAGTCCATTGAGATGGAGTTCCAAGGTTGTTCAGGGATTGGTAGCTGCTTGAGCAACCCGTAGGGGTGGTGTCTCTGTGGCTTAGACCTTATGCAAGTGATGTAAGATTTAACATAGGACTTAACAGAATCTCAGAGCTTGGGCTAGACATAGTCTCTTTGTATAAGTTCCAATGTCCAATTCTGGCCAAAGTGGCCAGAGATTGGGTGGTTGTGCTTGTCTTGTAGAACTCGGAGTCAGAGGTTTCCGTGATTGGGGATATAGAATCTTTTATTGAGGAGGAGAAGTCTGTCCTCAGAGATGGTCTATCAATTGGTGGGGTTGTCCATTTGGGCCAAGGCTATTGGGTCTTGTCAGAGTGAGGCTTGGATGTCCTTGTGGAGTTGTTCTACATCCATGATCATCGCAGCTCAGATGACTGGTGAGTGAGTATAGGGAGGTAGCCTGAAATGATGATACAAGTTGTTCCATTGTAAAGACTGGTCAGAGGTTATATAGATTAATCTTAGCATAGTTGCTTCCCCCCTCTTTAGGGTAGACATCCCATCATTTAGTGAGTGCATTGGGTTTAGCACCAAGGTGACCTGGTTGGAAGCAGATTACCATGTTGAACTGGGAGAGGTATTTGGACCATCAGACCTGCCAATGGGTAAGTAGCTTGGTCATAGAGAAATATTCCAAATTCTTATGGTAAGTGATAATATCAATTGGATCTGCTGAACCTTCTAGGTAGTGTCTCCAAGTTTTGAACACTTCAAAGATGGCCAGTAGTTCCTTGTCATGTACATCGTAGTTCTGTTCTGGGGGGTTAAGGGTTTGAGAGTAGAAGGCAATTGGGTGGATGTCATTTTCCATCAGTGATATGGTAGACAGGAGTGTGGCAAGGGCATAGTTGGAGGTGTCAGTCTCAACAATGAGTTTGGATCTGGGGATCCACTGTGTGAGGACCAGGGCCATAGTGAATGCCTTTTTGAGCATCTCAAAGGATGTTCTGCAATTCTCAGTAAAGTTCCACAGAGTTTCTTTTCATGTGAGATGGGTTAGTGGAACTGTGATGTCAGAGTAGTTGAAGATGAATTGTTAATACAAGTTTGCAAAGCTGAGGAAAGACTGGATGTCTTTAATATTTTAGGATTCAGGCCATTCCTGAATGACTTTGACTTTATTGTCAGCCATGGTTAGGCCATTGGGAGAGAGAATGTATCCGAGGTTCTCCACAGTGTTGGTGTGGAAGGAGCATTTATCTGCTCAGGCATATAGGTGGTTCATTAGGAGGCATTGGAGAACCTCTTTGACATGGTTTCTATGTTCCTCTAGGTTGTCAGAGTAGATCAGGATGTCATCTAGGTATACTAGTATGAACAGATCTAGGAGGTTGGAGAAGATGTCATTCATGAATTGCTGGAAGGTGGCCAGGGAGTTTGTGAGTCCAAAGGGCATCACACTCCACTCAAAGGATCCATAGCATGTGTGGAAGGTAGTTTTCCATTTGTCACCTTCTCAGATGCATACTAGGTGGTATGTATGCATGTCGCAGGTCTATCTTGGTGAATATTTGGGCCTTTTGGGGGCTGTCCAGGAGGTTAGAGATTTGAGAGAGTGGGTAGTGATCCTTCTTTTTTAACTTGTTTAGTCTACAAAAGTCGATGCATAGGTGTAATGATCCATCTTTCTTTCAGGCAAAGAAGACTGGAGCACCCCCAGGGGAGTGTGAGGGTCATATAAACCCTGTAGATATATTCTCATCTAAAAACTCTTGGAGGGATTTCAGTTCACTTTCAGAGAGGGAATATATCAGACTGAATGGGGGTGATGTGCCTTTCTCCAATTTGATCTTGAGGTCATATGGTTGGTGAGGGGCCAGGGTGTTGGCCCGAGTTTTGCTGAAAACATTTTGAACTTGTGGTACTCATTTGGAATGTTACTCAGGTCTATCGGATCTTCTTTGGGGTCATGGCAGTTGGAGAGGAAGAGCTGGAAGCTTTGTGTACCTTCTATCCTCAATATTCAGGTGAAGGCTGCTGTGTTCACCAGGGCAACTTTTGGTGCCATAAGCTGGGGGTTCAGAGGGGATGGAGGTTTGGATGAGCATGGAGTCATAGCTGCTGGCTCAGATGGTATCTGGAGATTAGCTGTGGTCAGAGAGAGCTGAACGAGATACTGCCCAATACCCAATCAATTAATGGATTGTAACAGGTGAGCCAGTTGTGTCCAAGGACTGCCGAGCAACTAGAATCCAATGGAGTTATGTAGAATGTAATGGTGTGTTGCTCTCCTGTTGAGAAGTGAATGCAGAGGTCGATGGCTTTTTGAATCACAGAGTTGGAGGAGCCATCGAAGAGTTGTAGTAGAATTGGAGTGATGTCATAGGTTCAGAGTTGATGCTTTGTAGTGTAGTTAGAGTTAAGGAAGCAATAGGTGGATCCTGAATCTATTAGGGTGTCAATGTAGGTGGTTTCGAGGCTGAGACAGATGGTCAGGGAGTTTAGACTGGGAGGAGTGGATGCATTGAGTCTCATCTCCATTGGTGCATCATTGGGTTCAATGCAGCCCCTAACTGATGCTGGAGTCGAAGGGCTGCTTAGAGATTTTTTGACTCCAAGGTATCTTCTACTTCAGAGATTGTTGCCTCGGGCATGCTTTCCACAATGGTGGCTGCACATCCATTTGCAGTAGCAGAGGATGATTTGGGACATTCCTTGGCTACATGACTGGTTCTTCCACAGAAGAAGCAGAGGTTCTGGTCAAAACGGCATTGTCGTTCTTGTGGTGTGAGTTTGTCATCTTTACCAAGTTTCATGGTCAGGTCTGAGATTGTCTTATTTGGGGCCTGGCTGGGGTTTGGAGGTTTGGTGCTCATACTGGGGGTCAGAACTGTTGGTGCCCTGTTTCTGTCATTTGGACGTTTAGGGACTTTGGATATGGAGGCCTCCCAAGACATCTCAGAACACCATTCCCAGTAGCAAGAGTCGATTGACTGAGACAGTTGATGCAGTTGTAGCAGGGAGTTGGGCTTTCCTATATGGGTGATTTTATCCTTGATCCTATTGGGTAGGCCATTGTAGTACTGGTGGTGGAGTGTGGCATCTCCCCACTGGACACAAATGGCAAGTCTATTGAATTAGACCACATACTTTGTGATGTATTGGTTGTCATGAATTTGGAGGGCTTCAAGGTCAGCTTTCACCTCTCCTTCTGGATCATGAGTGCCAAAGTTGGCTTTTAGTTCAAAGATAAAGTCCTGGTAATTGTAGAGCCAGTATGGGTCATCTTCAGAGGAGAGACTGGTTCAAAGTAGTTCAAGGTGGTGCCAGTTAAGTACAACAGTATATAGGTTACTTTGGCACTGTTGGAGTCAAAAGTGTCATGGTGGTCTTGAAAATTTAAGGTGCACTATACCAAAATTGGTTGAAGTTTTTTTGCATCGGAGCCATTGAAGAGGTCAGGGTCCCGAATCTTGGTACAAGCAGATGACTTCTTTCAGCCAGATAGATGGTTGGCTAGCAGGGCAATGGCTTCCCCTAGGTTTGGTTTGTCATTTGTGTTGTCTGAGGGTAGTATAGGAGGCACTAGGAGGGGGTTTGACAAGTGTTTGAATGGTAGGTCTGGGGCTGGTGGAGGGTTTGGTGATGTATGGATGTCAGGTTCTGCAGCAGGTAAGCTTGGGGTCAAGGATGTATGGCATACTGAAGCTACTCTAATTGTTTGAATGGCTTTGATTCATTTACTACATCTCATAGATGATCAGGAGTGGGAGTTCAAATATACTGTTAAGTCCAAGGTCATGTCAGGTCCAAGCTGATGTAAGTCAGTCCAAAGTCATGTGTTTGACGGTGCCCTCCTCAATTGTCAGTCCCTTATTTCGGAGGTTTGGAGGTATAGGGGTTTGGGGTTTAGAGAGTGAGTGGGAATACTAAGTCAATATTTGAACTAAGGTATAGTACAGAAGTCTGGAGGTATTTATACATAGCAGTCCTTATTGTAACTAGTTAGGAATTCACAAGGGAACAATAAGATGAACGAAAATGGGTTACAAAATAAATCTACATCTGGTGTTACAATAAGACTATTGTTCAACGAGGAAGAAAAGAGGTCTGAGGTCCAAGGTTGAGATGGTGTTACCGATTGATCTCACAGGTGATGGTGTGGACTTGGACTTGGTTTGGGGCGATCTCCCTTGTAGTACCCTAGATTGGATGTCTGAGGTATCAGAGTTATATCATGGATATAACAACCCTTCATCTACTAACTATGGTTATATATGTACCATTGCCATGGTGCTCTGTTCATATTGGGCATCACTCCCCACATCAGTCAGGTGTAGGGCCAGGGCACTGGTATCACCAGTGACTGCCAAAAGTACCACTGATAGCTGTGATTGATGTCCACTGATGACAGTTGCCAGGAATGCTTTTTTGGCATGTGTCTGGGTAGTACCAATAGGGTGTATGCCAAACAAATCTTGGTCAGTGGGTAGGGACATCAGTCGGGGCAGTTTCAGTTGGGGCCTAACCTTGGGGGTTCCCCTGACCTCACCCCCCTCTAGAATGTAGCATCCCTGATGCATTGATTCCAACCTGTGGAACTAGCATTAGAGACCGAAAGATAGATGCAGCCATTGAGTAAATCCAGCGGGGGGCATCAGGGTGCAGGCAATAGAAATCAGCAATGAGGTTGGGAGCCTGTATGTCATTTTCATTTTCCCAAGAGTTCTCTTTGTAGCCATAACCCTTCCACTTGATAAGGAACTACAACCAATTCACTCTCATTCAGCTATTGAGTACTTGTTTGACCTCAAAGTGTTCTTCATCATTGAATAAGACTGGTAGGGGTGGGGATGGTTAAACACCTGCCTGGGATAGGGTCTGCTGATGCTGGAGTAAGTTTGATAACCAGGAATATGGGGTGGAGGTGGCTTAGGGCCTTTGGGAGTTGGAGGTGGTATGCATGCATCCCAATCTGTTCTTTGATGAGGTAGTGTCATGATTTCTCTACTCCTTTCTCTATTACTTTTTTTTGGACTCCACTACTCCACTAGACTATATGTACAGTTCTTAGGTAATTAGTTAAAGCTCAGTCTTGAGCTGGTCATTACACCCACAAGTATCATTGCTCATTTCCCTCTTTTGCTCCCGAGTATTGAAGCTCTTGTTATTGCTGACATTAGCTCAAGACTATCATATCTCTACAACACCCTATCATGGATGTTGATTTTCTACAACAAATTCTTGCAGGCCTGTAGCAAAACAATGCAGACCTGACTGTAATGGTGAAAAACCAGACGCACTACCTTAACTAACACCTAGCAGTACTACAAGCCCAAACACCCCAACTGACATCTACAACCACCTCTATCCCATCAGCTGGCAAATCACAAGACCAGAACCATTTGATGGCTTATCAGAGAAGATTGATATGTTCCTGTATGAGCTCTGCCTGAACTTCGAGGACAATGCATCATATTTCAAAGTGGACCATATGTGAAAGATCTGCTTTGCCTTATCCTATATGAAGGTGAAGTTTGTGGCTCAGTGGGCAAGTCATGTCACAGGGGAACTGGAAGCAGGAACATACAGCTACCAGAGTTGAGAGGAATTCTGTACTGAGCTGCTGATAACATTCTATTGTTTAGATACACTGAAGTCCCCTTTCATGTTTCCAGTTGATATGGCTAGTATTTGACCAGATATGACTTGTTTTATATATTACATCTTCGATGTATTGATCTGAGTTTGAATTTAGCTTACATAATAACACAATTTTCACTTTTGTGCTCTAACAGGTTATGGGCCCCGCACTTTATCTATAGACATCTACACAACACTGCCTATCGTGTTTTGTACTTATCTAGGCCCTCTATCATTGGCTAGCAATTGATCCCAGATCAGAGCCCATCTAGGCACTATAAAAGCACCTCAACAACCACACCAACTTCGCTTTTTTGCCCTATTACAGCCCTCCTTTCCCTTTCCTTCCCCTCAGCTTCTCCCAGCAGTTGCTCAACAACCTCCTAAGGACTTCAGCCAGCCAGTGGTAGGACAGGATCCCTCCTCATTGCCTAGTGTTGCAAAGCCACACCCCTGGCCTAGTCTTTGACTAGTTTGCCAGTTGACTGAGGCCTCTTGTCATCCTTGGGTGCTGGAATCTGTGGTCTGCAGATTCTTAACAGTTCACCTGATTTGCGGTGAGGTTGTGCCATCCTATTCTGAGCCCTGAAGTTCTGAAGTTGTTGGGGAGTAACTGGTGCCATTTGGACCATTTTTCCGACCTCTAGGACCCTTAGGACACTCCTTAGGACACTCCTTGGCCACTGCTTGGTGTTCAACTCTGTTTTTGCATCTTCTGCATCGTATTTTGCCTACATCTTCTCCATTTGTCCATTGCTTAAACACGAAATTAAGTGCCCATAGATGAGGCATATCAATCCATTCATTCATTAACCCACAATACACCAATCTTCATACCAACCTCACCAAAAAATCATGTCTACATCCACCTCCAATCACGATACCACCTCTTCAAAATTTCCCATGTTGTCAGACACAAATTATCATGACTGGGCATTCAATATGACTGCCAGGTTACGCTCTAAGGGTTTGTGGATACTTGTTAATAACAAGAAGAAGCGCCCTACAGTGTCTCCAGATCTGTCAAGTACACGTACCGAGGACCCGATAACTCGGCGGTACCAACTAAAATACTCCATTAGTAACCAAGCACGAACCATTCAATGAGTTGTTCTCGGCCAGACGCACATATCGGTCACACCCCTCATTCCTACGCCCACTCCTCGCTCCTCGGTCCGCCTCACCTCGGCACTTCCTGCCCTTGTGTTATCTTCGGTTATGGTCTTGTTTTACAATCGGGCATTTC
>QLPG01001945.1:0-15104 GCA_003314385.1 Gomphus sp. MG54 | reverse complement strand
GCCTGGGTTGGCCATCATATTGCCCATATTAGGGGCCAAATACGTGTTCATGGGGGTCTTGGGGTCGTGATGATTAGGAGTGTGAGTACGAATATACTGTTAAAACCGCATGTCAGGAGCTTAGCTAGGTGCTTCTAAGGTTATTTCCGATCATTCCAAGAGGTTTCCAGAAGTCCTTGTTTCCTGAATGTTTGGAAACCGGGGGTCAGTTCGGATGGAAAGTGCGAGGGAGACTAAGTCGATATTTGTACTAGCGAACAGTCTAGTTGACTGGAAGACTATATACATGCGACTGTCCTTGTATTATCTTTGACGGTCATAAAACAAGGAGGAAAGGGAGTATAAGGGGTCAATATAAAGGAAAACAAGGAAGTAAGGTACGCAATGGTCCTGCGCGTCAGTTATCAAAGTATCGGAACCTTGACTTCGGAGTCTTCGGAGGTTCGGAAACGCGGAACCTCGGAATATATGTCGGACATCCGGAGATCGGTTTATTCGGTCTTTGAGCAATTGGAAAAGTCCCAGAAAAGGTGTGGGTGGTTGTGGGGGTTGGTATGGGTTTAGTGAGAGTACGGGCCATAACACCTATACTCTAAGCTGTACTGATCATGGATGTAGAACAACTCCACAAGGCAATCTGAGCCTCACTCAGACAAGACCCAACAGCCTCAGCTCAAATAGACAACTCCACCGATCAATAGACCACCTCGGAGGAAGGACTTCTCCTCTCCCATCATGGAAACCTCCAACTCCGAGTCTTACAAGATAAGCACAACCATCCAATCTCTAGACACTTCGACCAGAATCAGACATTGGAACTCATACAAAGAGACTATGTCTGGCATGAGCTCTAAGAATCTGTTAAGTCCTATATTAAGTCTTGCACCACTTGTATGAGGTCTAAGCCACAGAGACACCACCCCTATGGGCTGCTCAAATAGCTACCAATCCCCAAATGACCATGGAACTCTATCTCAATGGACTTCATAGAGAAACTGCCCACTTTGGATGGCTATAACACCATCCTCATCATCGTAGACCACCTAACGAAGCAGTACCTCTTCATCCCTACCACTGACACAATCACCACCCCAACCTTTGCCAAACTCTTCGTCCTACACATATCCTCAAAGCATGGAGTACCATCACACGTCACCTCAGACCGAGGATCTGAGTTTGTCTCCTTATTCTTCTGATCCCTTGGCAAGGCTCTGGACATGAAGCTTTACTTTACCTTAGGGTATCACTCCAAAGGGGATGGACAAACTGAATGTATGAATCAAACCCTTGAACAATACCTCCAATTATATTGCAACTACTAGCAAAACAATTGGTCTAAACTACTGCCCATCGCCAAATTCATGTACAACAATGCTCCAAACATAATGACAGGAATCTCTCCCTTCTATACCAACAAGGGCTATTATCCAAACATCACCTTATACTCTAAATGTGACCTCACCTCCTCTCAAGTGCACAACTTTGTGGTCAACTTAGATGACCTTTACCAGCAACTTTGAAAGACCATATCTGAAGCTTAGACTGGATACTCAGCATCTGCAGATTGATGTTGAGCGGTCCTTCCAGATTTTAAAGTTAGAGACAAAGTCTTCATTATGTCCAAGAACATCTAAACTATGAGACCCTTTAAAAAGCTAGCAGAGAAGTTTCTAGGTCCCTTTGAAATTATTGCACAAGTAGGAACTGTTTCCTTCACCCTACAACTCCCCAACAGCATGAGAGCCATTCACCCTATCTTCTACATCTCTATGCTTGAACCATCCACTCCAAACACTTTCCCTGAATGCATACTCCCACCCCAACCCTCAATCATCACCGATGGAGAATCCAAATATGAGATCTCTGAGATCCTTGACTCTAAACTTGACAGAAGAAGACTCAGGTGCCCACTCCAGTACTTAGTCAAGTAGTCTGGATACAAAGGCACTGAAGACAAAAAGTCCTGGTTACTAGCCAATGAACTTGACCACACCTCCAAAGTAGTCTCTAACTTCCACTGAGCATACCCTGACAAACCAGGCCCCTTGGTGATGTCCTAGATTTCCTCGGTCTTGAATGGTTCACCTCGGTTTTAACTTAGATGTTTTCACTTGACTTGGGGTTTAAAATAAAATAAAATCATCTATCTACTCTGATAACCCTGGCACATCATCTGAGTCTGGCTTATCATCTTCCTTTAGACCCCTTTCATCCTCCTCCTTCTTCTCCTTCCCCTTTCTCTTCCAAGTGTTCCTAGGTACATCCCCCCACCAATCATCTAAGTTCTAGGACCAGTTGAATCACCAAGCCTGCTCAATGATTTGGAGCTGGTTCATATACTCCAGGGTATCGGCAATCCTCTTGTTTTCGTCCCCAGTATCCTAGACCTCCCACCTCAAGTCCTGCAGCTCCGAAGTCACTCCCTCCCAGAATGCCCACAACTTTTCTACCACCTCTCTCAAGAGAGTAACCTCAGGGACATCCAAACCCCAAGAGGTCCCCTCAACTACCACCTCCAGCCTCCTCTTCTTTGGCAGTGGACCTACACCATCCTCCGAGACCCTCCTACCCCTCTTTTTACCCTTGTCTCTCACCTTATTTTTGCCCTCATTTGAGTCACACTTCACCCTCTGGTTATGACAGGTCATGCAGGAAGTGGCTTTTTGAGAGTCGAGCCATACATAAATATCACCTCAGCAGATGCAGTGTCTGTACCTCCAAGGTTCTAAATTGCCTGCCTCTGTCCCAGCCTTGCCTTTGGATAGCTGTCAGTATAGGTCTAGATGAAAGCTCATTAGCATCCTTTGACTAGACTCAAATGGTCTGAGACCCACCTCAGAACCATCTACCCTGGCCCTCCTTAGCTGGTTGTTTTCCAGCGCCTTCTGAGCCTGAGCCTTTCAGACCGCTTGTTGTTTATTAAGCATATGGGTATGCTCCTTGTCTTGCTCGGTTATACCTGAGCCTCCCTCTCTCAGATCTGGAGTTGCTCCCTAAGTCCCGACTCTAGATGGACCTGCTTGTTCAGGCATGTCCTTCTTGATGGTTGACAACTCCAAGGCAGTTTTTAGGGTCCTGCTGACCCCTTTCCAAGTTGCCTTTTTTAAGGACTTTTTCTGGGCCTCTTTTCGAACCCTCTCGAGCCTCCTTCACCTCCTATTTGGCCTTCTGCTTCTTCTCAGCCTTCCGCTTCTTCTTGGCCTCCTCCTTGGCCCTCTGCTTTTTCTCAGCTCTGACCTTCTCGAGCCTCTCCAAGGCCAGTCTTATCTCTTCAAGGGTGGCAGCTTTATCATCTATAATGGGGGTGGTTGGTGAAGATATGGCTAGCTGCTATGAAAAGGGTCGCCTCTTTATACCTTTTTGCAATGCCTAATCACATAATCTTCCCATGGTAACTTCCATTGGCATTAAGCACTAGGACCTCGAGGCTCAGTCCTAACAGGGGGGTACTGTTATATCTCTGATATAACCCCAACACCTCAGACATCCGACCTAGGGTGCTACAAGAAGGATTACCCTGAACCAAATCTGAGCCCATCCTATCACCTCCGAGCCTCAGCTGGCATGACCACCTTGGACCTTGGACCTCTTTCCTTTCTTATCAAATACTAAGTCTTATTATAATACCAGATGTAGATTTCTTCTTGTAACCCATTTTCGTTCATCTTATTGTTCCCTTGGACATTCCAATTAGTTACAATAAGAACTGCTATGTATAAATACCTCCAGACTTCTGTACTATACCTAGTTCGAATATCAACTTAGTATTCCCACTCACTTGTTCTCTGAACTCCAAACCTCTATAACCCCAAACCTCCAAAATTTGAGACTGATGATCAAGGAGGGCATAATATACAAGTTAAAGCCAAGTCCCCAAGACTTCACACACAAGACCTTGGACCAAGTTATGTCAGCTCAAACCTGACTCGACTTTGGACTTAACAATTTCTACCTATTGTCTAATATCATCATTATGATCCACCTTGGCATTATGGTCCTCATCATTATGAAATTAGAGATCTTAAGGTCTGGATGGCACAACATATAAGTTGAAGCCAAGCCCTACTACTAACCTCGCTATTGTTTCAACATTAGAAGATATTACAGCTATATCCCCTTTCAGTTCTTAACACCATGGTATCAACTCCAACATGAATGTGACATATACATATGCATATGTGTCAGGCACCATATGCCGGCATGCCCGACTATTCATTTCAGCCCACTCAGTCCAACTCTGCTCTCACTCACTTATCCAACCATACTCCCTCAGCCCACGGACTATATGCACCTCGTGTATCCGTCTTGGCATCACATGCTCCTGTCAATTCACTCCACTCATTTACGTCACACTCCATATGCTTGCTTTCCATTCCGTCTTCATTTACGTTTAATATCCTTTCATTTATGTTCCGTTCCATTTTAATTTATTCACAATTCCGCTCAGTCTCTTATATCCAATTGGCTATTACATTCCTTAGGGTAACTCTGTTGGGAATTGGAGTGACACGCCACTCCCCAATGTCATGGAGGAGATCATTATTTGGGGCATAGTATTTCTGTTCTCGCTTTTCACGATCCTTGGCTTTCTCATTCTATTATAGGAATCTATTCGACTCCTAATAGATTAGAAAGTAGTATAAAGATCTTGTACTCAGTAGTTCAGTCTTCAGTCAGATAATCAACCTTGATTTCGACTAAGGTTCTTCTGTTCATTTCTATCTGTCTTGTCTTTACGAAATTGGGAACCGTGTAGTCTAGTGGACGCAACGTATAACATTGAAGCCAAGCCCCATTCAGAACCTTGCCATTGCCTCGCCTTTGAGAGATTATTAATATTACGATTATGTCCTGTTTCTATATCGTAACAATATGTACCAACATGAACGTGATGCCATGAATGTGCTGTACATGTATGCACCGCTACAAATGTGCTATACATACAAGTGCCACTATAAACATACTATATGTGCATGTGATACCAAGAATATAATGAATGCATATATGATGCCACAAAATGAATGTGATGTATATGTATGTGCCACATATGTATAAGTATGACATGCACCCAACACCTGTCTACCTATGGGAAAAAATGTAAGGGCAACCCTCTTACAGCCCTGAGGTATATCTCAGAGGCGAGCTAAGCAGGGGGAATCCAAAGATTATTTAATTATCTACTACCTAAATACATGTGGAGTCCTCACCTAAGCAGGGGGAATCCAAAGAGGAAAGTCTAAGGATCCCACTGCTGGTGAGCCCCTTTTATACCCTTTATATGGGTGGTCTGTGCACTAGCTTATAAATCAATACATCGGAGTTTGTAGAGCCAATCTCCTGGTACTAAGTCCGAGGCTCAGGTATTTGCTCCGAGTTCTAGTCATCATATGTTAAGACCTTTTCTGTCTCCACTTGGTGGTTTCTGGGCCTCTTAGCCTCGGAGTTGGTCGGAGTTTGAAGTAGGACTTTGGACCTGTATCAGGCCTCGGAGCTGATTGGAGTTTGAAATGGGACCTCGGAGTTGGATCAGAGTTTAGAGAGGGTCGTCCCCTGACATCACCCCCCCTTCTAGAGTGCTGTGTCCTCGTGGCACGGAATGATAGGGATTTGAAGGCCATTGTTCGGATTCTCTGAGGTGCTCCTGGGTGTTGTAGGTAGAACTCTCGGATTTTAGTAGGTGCATTCATGTCTTCTTCCTTTACCCATGTATTTTCCTCATATCCATACCCCTGCCATTTGACTAAAAAGTAGAGCCCTCCTTGCATCAAGTGACTATCCAACACTTTTTCTACCTCATAATGTTCCTCTCCTTCTATTAATTCCAGTGGTGGAGGTGGTTCGGACCTCCATCCTGGAATTGGATCTTCCGGGGCTGGGAGGAGTTTGACTACATTGAAGACAGGGTGGAGTCGAGATAGGGATTGTGGGAGTCGGAGTCTAAAGGCATGTCTACCCACTCTTTGTTGAATGGTGTAAGGTCCTAAGTATCAGTGGCTCAGTTTCTGCAAGGGTCGCTTTGTTCGGATATCCGAGGCATCCAGGTACACTCGGTCTCCTGCTTGGTACTCTGGTGCAGGGGTTTGGCGTTGGTTGTAATATCGTGCCATATCATCCTTCACTTTTGCCAATGCTGATTTTGCTTCCTCTAGTGACTGCTCCATTCGGTCTTTGAACTCATTTACTGTTTCCATTTGTGACTTTGGCTGCTGTGGTTCAAAGCCCATCCGCGGGTGTCTTCCCATGTCTAACATGAAGGGAGTTTGCTGTGTGGCAGAGTGTACATGATTGTTGTACTGGAATTCTGCCATCGGTAAGAGCTCATCCCAGTCATCCTGTCATTCATTGACGAAGATTCGGAGGTACTGTTCCAACTCTTGGTTGACATGTTCCATCTGTCCATCTCCCTGTGGGTGGTAGGCTGTTGTTGCTGCAAGCTTGATACCCAGGAGCCGATAGAGTTCACGGGTGAACTCCGAGACAAATTGAGGACCTCGGTCTGAGACCACTTGTTTTGGAAGTCTGTGTGATTTCCATACGTGTGTCAGATAGAGTCATGCAGCTCCTAATGCCGTGATAGTAGTGTTTGTGGGGAGGAAGTGTGCCCTTTTTCTCACTGAGTCGACTACATTCATGACTGCATTGTGCCCATGGGCATCTGGCAGCTCTACTATGAAGTCTACACTGATAGTGTCCTACCAAGCCTCGGGGATGGGGAGTGGTTCTAGTTCTCCCATCAGAGGCTGCCTCCGGATTTTGGTCCATATGCATGAGTCACAGGTTTTCACATATTGTCCCACATATCATGTCATCTGGGGCCACCAATAGTTCCTGGAGATTAGTTCCAGTGTCTTCCATCTCCCTGCATGCCCAGCTATTTGTGTGTCATGGTGCTGAGAAACGATGCATCTCCGAAGGTCTGGATCATTTGGGACGTAGATCCTTCCTCGGAATTGGAGGAGGCCGTCCCGTTCCATCCATTCAGCAGATCGTACTGATTTGGCATGTCCTTATCAGAGCTCTATAATAGCTTTGGCTACTGGATCTTCTGGGCCCAAGGTCTGAAGCTTAGTTCGTATGTCTTGGAGGACGTCTCTTTCTTCTCCAACCACCTAGAGCTCAGATTGTGAATAGCTCCGGTCAGAGGAGGACCATATTCTCATTGTCCTCTGACCCAGATCTGTGGTCTGACCTTCTAGAGAGTGCATCTGCCTTGCCCATGCTTTGTCCTGGTCGGTGATAGAGTGTGAAGTCAAATCGAGATAGGAAGAGGGACCAGCGGGCTTGTCTTTGGTTCAGCTTTTTCAAAGTTCGGAAGTATTCCAGATTCTTGTGGTCTATCCAGACCTCAAACCGGAGTTGTGTACCTTCTAGAAAATGCCGCCATTCTTCCAGAGCTCGGATGATGGCCAGCATTTCCTTGTCATGGATTTTGTAGTTTCTTTCCACCGGACTTAGGCTTTGGAAAAGAAGGCAATTGGGTGCCATAATCTATCCTCCGGTGATTGTTGTGAGATGGTGGCTCCTGTTGCAAAGTCCGAGGCATCCGCTTCCACTCTATACACTCTGGAGTCATCTGGAAATGTCAGTATTGGTGCTGAGGTGATAAGCTCTTTAATTTTTTGGAGTGCTGCCTCCTCCTTCTCTCCCCACTTCCACGGTTCTCCTTTCTTGGTGAGATCGAAGAGTGGTCTAGCATGAAGGGAGAAGTCCTTGATGAAGCATCGGTAGAAATTTGCAAATCCAAGGAATGACTGGACTTCCTTTCGATTCTTTAGAGTCGGCCACTCCGTCACCCCTCGGACCTTGACAGGGTCCATTTCCACCTTTCCTTCTGAGATGATGAGTCCTAGATACTCGATCCGAGTTCTTTCAAACTCACACTTCTCCTTTCGGAGATAAAGCTTCTGTTCTCGGAGTCTTTCCAATACCTGTCGTGTGATTCTTCGGTGTTCAGCTAAGGTCCGAGAATAGATGAGGATATCGTCAATGTATACACAGACGAGCCCTGCTAAGATGAGGTCTTGAAAAATGTCGTTCATCATAGTTTGGAAAGTGGCTGGGCTATTTGTGAGACCAAAGAACATCACCAGCGGTTCAAACAGTCCTTGATTCACCCGAAAGGCAGCCTTCCACTCATCCCCCTCCTTTATTTGGACATTGTTGTACCCCCATCAGACATCCAGTTTTGTGAAATATTTGGCTCCTCTGAGTTGATTTACTAGTTCCGGAATGAGAGGGAGTGGGTACCGATTTTTTACTGTCATTGCATTCAGCTTTCGGTAGTCCTGGATGAGCCGGAGGGATCCTTCTTTCTTTTTGATGAAGAAGACCAGAGATGCCATCAGGGATTTGGAGGGTCGGATTCATCCAGTCCGAAGGTTTTCTTGAATGAAGGCATCCAGCTCAGTCTGTTCTAAGGGGGACATGGGATACACCTTGCAGTTAGCTGGACTGGACTCTAGTTCGAGTTCAATAGCATGGTCCCAGATCTTCCTGTCTGGGAGCTCATCGAAGGATTCCTTGGCAAAGACACTCTTGAAATCTCGGAGGTATTCCGGGATTTCTGTCTCTGCTTGGATATTTTTGTAATGAGCCTCTGCTAACCTCTGGGAGGTAGTCTGTGTAACTCGGACATGTTCTTCCTCCAGTGGAAGCATCACACACATCACTCTGTCCCCAGGTTCCAGCTCCTCTAGCGGATCTTTTTCATCTTCGCTCTCTCCACCTGTCTCCACACCTCCTTCCTCTGGACCCTCCTCTTCCAGGAGCTTCGGAAATGGGCCAATTCTGCATTCTCGGATCTGCTTTTTCAACACTTGTTCCTTCCTCCATTCATCTCGTACTTCAGCTTGGCAGGTGAGACATTTTGCTGGACATCGGCTCATTTTAACAGTCCGAGTTTGCCAGTCAATCTCAGGGTTGTGTTCTTCCAGCCAGGTAAATCCCAGGATAAGGTCTTGTTTTCCTAAGCTGGTAACTGCAAATGTGGTGCGCTCCATATGCCCATCTACTCGGAGGATTACATCGACAACTTCCCTGATGGATCCAGCCTCATTTGGTGATCCATCCACACTGTAAACTGGAATAGGTCTCTGTAGTTTCTGAGTGGTGAGACGGTGTCGCTCCACGTATCCTCGGTCCATGAACTGTCCAGTGGCCCCACAATCCATAAGAGCAGGTCCCGATTTGATTTCTCCTGTGTCCGTTGTTTGGATCTCCACCTTGATAACTAGCAATTTCAGACTTGGGGTGGTGGCAACCACATACTTCTTTGGAAGTCGTTTTTCCCATTTTTGGAGCCATGTCCGAGACTGTTTTGGCAGATCCTCTGGTATTTGTGCATCTTTGGAAGGCTGCTCTTCTGGAAGGGTAGGTGTAAGTCACATCACTTTCTTCTTCCAGATACGAGAACCTATTATGTACAGGCAGTGGGGGCACACGATTCACCCACTGTCATCCCCAAAATCCTCTTCTTCCTCTTTTTCTTTCTCTTCCCACCCTTGCACTTCTTGGGAGTTTTTAGGTACTTCCATTGATGCCATTTCTGATGTTCCTGCAAGGTTTAGAAGTTCCGGAAGTAGCTCTAATTTTTCTTCCACACTCATGGTTCAGATATCAAAGGATAACGGGCAATCTCATGCGTAGTGTCCGGGTTTTTGGCATCGGTGACAAACTCCTAGGGTAGAATTTTTTGCTCGGGTCCAGTCTACTTCCATTGGGATTGGAGCTTCCCTTGGCACATTCAGTGGTAGCACAGGAGTTCGTTGGGGTGGTTCTGGGAAACGAGGGGATAATGTTGGCATCCTCGGAACTCTGGTGACTAATCTGGGAGGCATGCTATTTGATCGGGCAGAGGTCCAAAGTTGGTTGCAATGAGCCTCTGTGAATGCTTCGTTGGCTTCTTGGTCCCATGCAACCCTTCGTGCTGCCTCATACCATCCCTCGGGGTCATCAAAGCTCGAGGTACCACTTCCCAGGAGGGCAACTTTTGTTTGTACTCTCGGTTCGAGGCCTCAGCGGAACTTGATTATGATTATTTTGTCATCGTGGTATTCCGCAAGGTCCACCAGTTCTACGAACCGGTCAATGTATTCTTCTACGGAATCTTTGCCTTGGTACCATCCTGTCCCTTCTAGTCATGTGAGGGCAGAGAGTTGTTCATTCTTTGGGCAGAAGTTTTGTACAAAGTCCGACTCAAAGGCTCTCCAGTCCGAGTAGTACAGATGTCCGGTCCTCTCGCTTCGGAGTATTTTGTTTGCAAAGCGGGCTGCTCTGTCAGATTTGAAGTAGGAGAGAGCCCAATGTATCCGAGATTGGCTGTTCGGAAACTGATCTCTGCAGATCACAAAGTAAATGTTGCAAGAGTTGAGGAAAGCTCTCCCTTTCTCTCTATCTCCATCAAAGTCGGATGGGGGAGCAGGCCTGACTCTGGAGTTTCCTTGCAAGACAGCAGTACTCCGAGTGTCTGAAAAACGTGCACTCGGAGTTGGGTCATCTTCTAAATTATTGGGGTTTAATCCCTGGTGCGCTGGGTCATTTAGCTTGGCCATGATTGCCTTAAGAGCTTTGTTTATTGTAGCATTTGCCGTTCGGTTTTCCACCAGCTCTTGCTCTAACCTTTGCAATCGTTCCTTGGCATTCATGCTAAAGGTGAGACTAGTGGGGATACCGGTGGCTATGACTATAGAGGAGGGGGAGTCCGGTGTCAGGTATGTGTAGGAGTTGGTACTCTCCGAGTCGCTTTGGTTGAGTCCGAAACCACCTATGACTGTGCTGCAGCGCGGCTCCCGGTCCTTATTAGAGAGACTTTCCTGCTGTAAGGGCAACCCTCTTACAGCCCCAAGGTATATTTCAGAGGTGAGCTAAGCAGGGGGAATCCAAAGATTATTTAATTATCTACTACCTAAATACATGTGGAGTCCTCACCTAAGCAGGGGGAATCCAAAGAGGAAAGTCTAAGGATCCTGCTGCTGGTGAGCCCCTTTTATACCCTTTATATGGGTGGTCTGTGCACTAGCTTATAAATCAATACATCAGAGTTTGTAGAGCCAATCTCCTGGTACCAAGTCCGAGGCTCAGGTATTTGCTCCGAGTTCTAGTCATCATGTGTTAAGACCTTTTCTGTCTCCACTTGGTAGTTTCTGGGCCTCTTAGCCTCAGAGTTGGTCGGAGTTCGAAGTAGGACTTCGGACCTGTATCAGGCCTTGGAGCTGATCGGAGTTTGAAATGGGACCTCAGAGTTGGATCGAAGTTTAGAGAGGGTCGTCCCCTGACAAAAAACCTATGGGTTGATGGATTCAGGTTCCCTATAGGTTGGGTGCGGGTCACCTACATTTGACCCATGGATGAACCATGCCATACCTTACCTACATATCATACATATTTGAGTTGTGATAGATCATTCTTATAGGGACACACAGTAGCTGTGTGACCAAATCGCTGACAGCAATAACATGAATAGGCAGGGCAATGTACTTTTCTACATTACAAATGGTTCCATTAACTGAAATGCCTTTCTTAATTACCTCATCTGCTATCCAGGCATTATTTAACAGCAAAATAAGAGAGAAGTATTGCTTGGGCTGAGACTGGCCTATTGTAGGTGGAGCTAACAAAGTTTTACTATGTTATCTAGGTGGCCTATAATATTGCTGTTCTGTTTATAGAGTAATGAGCTTGCAATTTCCATATTAGGATCAAAGTCAATTGGCACATGGCTAGCTATGACATGGTACCACTTTGTAGACACAGTGGATCTAAGGACAAGGTAGATAGTCCAGCATTAGCATGCTAGAGGACAGATTTGACATACTGTTCCTCTATAATGTCAAGCTTTGGTTACTGACAGACTTTGGTACTGCCAAGGGGTGCTGTCGAAAGGTCGGGTGGACTATGGCCAAGTCCTGCAGGCCAAGAGTAGTGGCATTGGCTTCAACGTACTCATATGTTGCACCCTACTTGCCGTGCATGCCACCAATTTGCAACAGACAGGTACTTGGGAGGATGTTGGTGATGCTGGCCCAAGTCAAGGACTTTAACAGAGGGGAAGAAGGTAGAAGGGCCTAAGCCTAGTCGATACCCAGAATGAGGAAATATGTACATGCATGTCCTACTTATATAGGTTAAGAAGCGACATGTGGAATAAGGAATGTGAGACAACAAGGTATACAGAGCATGTGGTTATTGTCCACAATGAATAAAATTAGAATGAAGGAATGCAAATGGGGATAGAATGTTATGGTCTGTACTCTTAATAAACCCATACCAGCCCCCACAACCACCCACACCTTTTCTGGGACCTTTCTGACTGCTCAAAGCCTGAATAACTGCTTTCCAGATTTCCGATGCATCAATCTGAGGTTCCGTGTTTCTGAACCTCCGAAGATTCCAAAGTCAAGGTTCTACTCCTTTGATAGATGATGTGTAGGATCACTGCATACCTCACTCCTTTGTTCTTCATTTTATATTGCCCCTTGTACTCTCTTCCCCTTGTCTTTACTCGGTAAAAGATAGTACAAGACTAGATACATGTATATAAGTCACCAGTCGACTGGACTATTCGCCAGTACAAATATCGACTTAATTCTCCTTCGCACTTTCCGTCCAAACCAACCTCCAGTTTCCAAACATTCAGGAAACAAGGACTTCCAGGAACCTCTCAGAATCATCAGAAATAACCCTAGAAGCACCTAGCTAAGCTCCTGATATGCGGATTTAACAGTATATTTGTACTCACACTCCTGATCGTCACGACCCCCGAGACCCCCATGAACATGTATTTGGCCCCTAAATAGGCAATGAGACGGCCAATCCAGGCCAACCCGTGACCCCATCTAGTGGTAGCAGGGCTACCACGGACCTTTTGTCCAAAACTCGGAAAAGACAGAAAACTTACACCGCAGAATTCCACCCATTTCTTAGAAACAACTATGACCCTCTGGAAACCTAACATTGATTTCTACTCAGTGCTCAATCTGACCCTCTGAAAGTTTCCACTCAAGAAACCTTGACCAACATGGACCCCCGACCATTTCATAGATAATGACCTTACATGACACTCACAACTCCAGAACAAGACTACAGGCTGAGCCATGAATAAATATTTTCCACTCCTTATGCATCAAACCACGAAGGATCCCCCAAGATCCAGATCAGGTCTAGCAGGATTGGGCTTACCCAATAAACCCTCCTTTCCTCCACTTTCCGATCCTCCTCCACCATCCTGTGGATCTCTGCCAGTTTCAGGGTTTCCTCAGCCTTCCAGACCCCCCCTTAGCTTTCCGGACCCCCTCAGCTTCCCAGACCCCCTCAGCCTCCTGGACCCCCTCAGCTTTCCAGACCTCCCCAGCTTTTCGGATCTCCTCCATCTCCTTCTCCACTCCCTTGTTAAGTCCGCGTGTCAGGCGCTTAGCTAGTACTTCCAAAGGGGTTTTCCGGGTTAGTGCGAAGGTCCGTAATGGGGCCGAAGACCGAGACGGGAGTCGGACGGACTACGGACAGGGATGGAGGCGCCAGAAACTTAGGATAGGTCACGGAATAGTTCAATCCGGTCACTGAGATGTTCGAGGTCGAAGGGACTTGGCTTCAACTTATGTGTTGCGCCCTCCTCGATTATCTGTCCCTAATTTCGGAAAGGAGGCGGGAGTTTACCGGAAATGAGTCAGAAACTGGTGGGAGACTAAATCGATATTCGTACTAGCGAACAGTCCAGTCGACTGTGAGACTATATACATGTAACGCTCTTTGTACTATCTTTAGCCAGTCATAAAACAAGGAGAAAGGTAGTACAAGGGGTTAATATAAAAGAGAGAACAAGGGAGTGAGGTACGCGATAGTCCTGCGCGTCGGTTATCAAAGTATTGAGTCTCGGTCGGAGACGGACTCGGAGATGGTGTCTCAGTCGTGACGGGATCGGAAGCGGAAAGTGGTTTCTGGGTCGGACTTGTCGGGGATGGAGACTACGGAAAACAATCCTTCGTCCTTTCGGTCGGAAAGGTCTCGGAATAAGGAGGGGTGGTTGTGGGGGTTAGTGTGGGTTGTTGAAGGTATGGGCTATAACATCCCTCCTTCAACCAATGCACTCTATGTGACCGTAAGTCAACATGGGGAAAGCAGGAAGGCCCCTATAGAGGTAGAGCCCTCCCCTTTTATAAGGCAGATTATGGGCACTTAAAAAACGCCCATTACATTCCAAAATGCCTAAGAAAATTCCCATGCTCAGGGGAAGACCCTTTCCAAATTCCGAATCCGAATCTGAAGCTCTATTTCAAACTCCGCTCCAATTCCAAGATTGAAAACAAGGATCCAAGGACTGGAAAGGAATACCTCAACCTTCACATCCAAGCAACATCCACAAGTTCCATTATTCACTGAACTCCCATAGTATCCATCATCTACACCATCATCCGCACTACCAACTATACCATCTCTGCAGTGTCTATGATATCCGAGATATCTGTGACCTCCTGTGTGACTGACAGATAATTCTATACATGAACACTACTCCAAAGGTTAGGAATTTAGGACCTATCAGGTGGGAGACTGGAATGAGTTTAGCACGATGATTAGAACCCGGAATAAGCGCCCAAGCTTCGGACCTAGTACCAGGAGGTTGGCCCTACAGATTCCAATGTATAGGTTTATTTTCCCGTTTGGATTCCTCCTGTCTAGCCCTCTCCATGAGACAACTCTGGAGGAGTCCAGAGGGTTTCCCTTACAACCGTAAATAAAGCTTAGGACCGAGCCCTCGAGGTCCTAAGGGAGGGATACTATTATGGCCCATACTCTCAATAAACCCATACCAGCCCCCACAACCACCCACACCTTTTCTGGGACCTTTCCAACTGCTCAAAGCCTGAATAACTACTTTCCAGATTTCTGATGCATCAATCCGAGGTTCCGTGTTTCCGAACCTCTAAAGATTCTGAAATCAAGGTTCTGCTCCTTTGATAGACGACGTGCAGGATCACCACGTACCTCACTCCTTTGTTCTTCATTTTATATTGCCCCTTGTACTCTCTTCCCCTTATCTTTACTCGGTAAAAGTGTTAAGTCCGCGTGTCAGGCGCTTAGCTAGCACTTCCGAAGGGGGTTTTCCGGGCTAG
>QLPG01001940.1:0-13064 GCA_003314385.1 Gomphus sp. MG54 | reverse complement strand
CAGCGTGACACATTCGCGTCTCATCAAGGTCACGTCCCTGTCACATCACACCATATTTCATTCATCATCTATTTCCGTTCGTACATTGCCGAGTCACAGAACCTATTCCAGCTGTGCCAAACGACTGCGCTAGATCCCGCCAGAGAAAAGGACCGGTGTGCGCAGGCTTTTAGGTATTCATTACCTAGAGCAACTCTACACCGCGATGCAAGGCTGGTAGAAGAAGATGATGATACGCCCTGGATCAAGGGTTGCAAATCCGACGTTCCCTGCGAACGGTGCGTGCAGTGGCACAACACCTGTCTTCGGAAATGGGATGGAGAACTGGACATAGGAGCGTGTGTGTGGTGCAGTGAGAGGGGAGTGGGGTGTAATATAAATGTGCGAGGTAGGGGTACCAGTAAGAGGAAGGGTAAGGGTAAAGGAAAGGCGAAGAGTAGTGAGGTTGGAGGAAGTCCGAGGAAGGCAAGGGAAGGTATGCCTCAAGTTCGGAATTCGGATGGACCGGGACCTTCGAAAAGGGCGAGGACACGCACTCCCTTATTCCAGCCCTATCGCTCGTCATCCCCACTGCCCGAACCTTCGACACTTCTCACACCGGCAGCCCTACAAACACCACAACTTAGGGTATCAACCTCTAGTCCCCCAACTCCTCCACCGCCTCCTCCACCACCTGCGCCAACTTGCCCCAGAGCCTTCACCTCCTCCACCACCTGCTCATGCCACCGTGCCGCCTCCCGCACTTGCACCTCCTACGTCTACACCGGTCATTGCGCTGACCGCCGCTCTGATGGAATTGCAGCGGTCCATCGAAGCCCACCGTAGGGAGCTGCTGGAACACAAGTTCCAGGTCTCTGAGAGCTGCATGACCAACAAGGAATTGCGAGGTGAGATCAGGGATTTGCGAAGCGAGGTGAACGAATTGCGGTTGTTGTTGCAGAGTCAGAGGTCAGAGAGTAAGGAGATATCTGAACTGCCAAGGGTGCGTGGAACTTGGGATGAATGGGTGATTGGGGATGGAAAGGCGAGGAATGTATTTGATGACTTGGATGGGGAAGGGGAAGTAGAGTCGGGATTGTAGAATAGAATTAAAATAATGTTGTGTTTTTTTTTTTTGAAATTGTGAAACTTGAAGTTCGGAAATAGAGTCGGATTGGAATAAGGAATGATGAAGTGGAAACTGAAGTTTGAACTTGAAAACGGAAGGAAGAAGCTGAATTGCGAGTTGAATGAGTGAATCGGAATCGAGGATTTTTTTGAACTTGAAGACAGAGAGAACGGAACTGAAATGCGAGAATGATAATGAACGGAATGAGCGAGAATGAATGGAAGAGGAATTGTGAAGGTGCTTAAGGAATGGGTAATGGTCCAGGTTTATCTGGATATGACTTGTGAAAGTCTTGAACGAGTTCTGAAGCGGGGTTGAGTTCTGTTGCAAGGAGCCATGAAGTTTCTTCATCAGTGCCCTCATAACCTGCCCACTGCACTAAGTACAACAGCCTACACACCATATGTCTATTGTTGATTTTCGAGTCCAGGATCTCGGATATCTCGAATTCGGTTTTGCCGTCGATTATGACTGGGGGCGGAGGAGGTTGAATGCGATTAGGAATGGGATTAGGAGTGGCTGGCTCAAGCATTGAAACGTGGAATACAGGATGTACTGTGTTCATGTAGCCTGGGAGTTTCAGAGTAACAGAGTGAGTACCGGGATGTGCAATGATTTCAAATGGACCCAAAAACTTCTCAGATAGCTTTTTCGCGGGACGGGTAGTCCTGAGAAATTTGGCTTTGATAAATGCGAGGCTGCCAATGGCAAAGTCTGGAGATGGAAGTCATTTGGCGTCAGCTGAGGATTGGTACATTTGTTGAGCATCGAGGATGTTGGTTCGAAGTTGCTGGTGCAACTCATCCAGGTCAACTATGAAGTCTTGCGCTCATGATGAAGCGAGGTCGCATTCAGGATGAATGGTGAGATTAGGATGATAGCCTTTGTTGGCAAAGAAAGGCGAGATGCCAGTGGTGGCACTGGGAGCATTGTTATATGTGAACTCTGCGAGGGGTAATAGCAGGGCCCAGTTGTCTTGTTGATAGTTGCAATAGATGCAGAGGTACTGTTCTAATGTCTGATTAGTATGCTCAGTCTGGCCATCGCCTTCTGGATGATAGCCTGAGGTGAAGTGCAACTTCATGTCAAGGGCCTTCCCGAGAGAACACCAGAAGTGGGACACGAATTCCGAGCCTCTATCTGAAATGACATGAGAAGGAATGCCATGTTTGGAGAATATGTGAAGTACGAAGAGTTCTGCAAGCTGAGAGGAAGTGATGGTAACGGAAGTAGGAATAAAGATAGACTGTTTGGTGAAGCGGTCGACTATGACTAGGATGGCCGTGAATCCCGAGGACGCGGGGAGCTGCTCAATGAAGTCCATGGATATCGAGTTCCAGGGTTTGTCTGGCACTGGAAGCTGTTTGAGTAATCCATAAGGCTTGTGACGTTGCGATTTATTCCGCATACACGTCGTGCAGGACTTGCAGTAGTCTTTAACAAATGAGCGCATGCCAGGCCAGTTGTAGTCGTGTCTGACGAGGTCTATGGTTTTGTTAATTCCAAAGTGTCCAGAAAGAATGTGATCATGCTTATGTTGTAACACGCGTAAGCGTAAGTCTTGGATCTCGGGAACGTAGATTCGATCGTCAAATAGCAACAGACTGTTAGAATTAGTCTGCCACTTTGGGTCGTCGTTATTCACGAGGTGTTTCTGGGCTAAGGAGTCGGAGGGAAGATGATGTCTGATGTCATTCAAGATACACTTGGTGTCTATAAGAGTCGAGGCCCTCAGTACTGGTTCGACGAGGCTTGTGGCTCGAAGGGACATGGTCAACTGATGTTGGGAGAAGATGGGTCGAAGGTTCTGGGGATTAATGGTGGCATAGTCGCTCATCCCCTCCTTAAGGTAGACGTCCCACCATCTCGTGAGCGAATCAGGCTTAGTGCCCAAACGACCTGGTCTGAAACGGATGACAAGATTAAACTGAGAGAGGTATTCCAACCACCTAGCTTGACGTCTAGTCAACAACTTGGTAGTGCAAAAGTACTCCAAGTTCTTATGATCGGTGATGACATTGACAGGGTCGCCGGAACCTTCCAAGTAGTGACACCACTTTTGAAATGCTTCAAAAATTGCGAGCAGTTCTTTATCGTGAATGTTGTAATTGAGTTCTGGAGAGGTGAAAGTTCAGGAATGAAATGCGACAGGATGAAGCTCGCTGTCTGGGGAGTGTTGGGAGAGTATAGCTGCTAAAGCGTAATCTGAGGCATCTGTCTCCACAATCAAGGGCAAATCAGGAGTCCAATGAGTTAAAATGGGGGCAGATGTGAATGTCATTCCGAGACCTTTCCGATCAACCAAAGCCTGAATAACCGATTTCCGGACATCCGACATACACTCCGAGGTTCTGCGATTCCGAACCCCCGAAGACTCCGAAGTCAAGGTTCCATTACCTTGATAGCCGATGCACAGGACCATCGCGTACCTCACTCCCTTGTATTCTCTTTTATACTGACCCCTTGTACTCCCTTTTTCCTTGTTTTATGACCGGCAAAGAAAGTACAAGGATAGTCGCATGTATATAGTCTTCCAGTCGACTAGACTGTTTGCTAGTACGAATATCGATTTAGTCTTGCACCTAGTTTCCGATTCATTTCCAGTAAACTCCCACCTCCTTCCGAAATTAGGGACAGACGATTGAGGAGGGTGCAACACATAAGTTGAAGCCAAGTCCCTTTGACCTCGAACACCTCGGTGACCGGATTGAACTATTCCGTGACCGACCCTAAGTTCCTGGTGCTTCCGCCTCCACCCGTAGTCCGTCCAACTTCCATCTTTGGCCCACGGCCCCGTTTCGGACCTTCGCACCGACCTGGATTCCCCTTTCGAAAGCACTAGCTAAGCACCTGACATGCGGACTTAACAGGCTGGCTAAGTTGCTTGCCAGTATAACAAGGGCCTGAGTGAGATCGGGCACAACATTGGGTCCTAAGGTGGGGGCCCCTCCCAGGTGTGCACAGGAGGTGGCGGTGCTGCGGCGGGTGGTGCGACATAGGGTTGGATGATGGGGGGTGGTGCAGTAAATGGAGGTATGGTGGGTGGTGCAATGAGTGGTGGTGCTACGGGTGGTGGTGCCACGGGCAGAGGTGTGAAGGGTGGTGGTATATAGGGGGGTGCCAATGAGTCTGACGGTGCTGCTGTAGATGGTCCTGAACTGGACCACATATCCAATGGCGATGATTGTTGAATCGCTGGGGGGTGGTTCACGAGGAACGGATTGGTCAAATTTGAATGCAGGTGTTGATCTGCATCCGAGAATCCAGAGTCGGAAGAAGGCTCTGGGGGATGAGCTGGGGTCTGAGGCATCTGAAAACTTGGTCCGGGGATGGGCAGTTCTCAGGGGATGGATGCATGGCAGGCAGATACCTGAGTGATTGTCTGCATGGCTTGTGAATGTGTGATAGGTCTCATGCTTAATGACAATCAGGAGTGTGAGTACGAATATACTGTTAAATCTGCATATTGGTGCTTTAGCTAGGGACTTCCAAAAGGTTTTTTTGGAGGGTTCCGAATGGTTTCCGAAGGGGGGATTCATATTCTGGGGGCGGGGAAACTAATAGTTGGACTTGGTCCGGAATCAGAGCGGATGGAAGTCGAGAATGCTGGGGGTCTTGGGACTGTTCATGGTATAGGGTGGTACGAGTGGTTCGAGGTTGCAGGGACTTGGCTTCAACTTATGTGTTACGCCCTCCTCAATCATCTGTCCCTAATTTTGGAGAGTCGGAAAGTTTACTGGAACTTAATCGGAAACTATGATGCAGAATTAAGTCAATATTTGTACTGGCGAATAGTCCTGTCGACTGGTGACTTATATACATGTATCTAGTCTTTGTACTATCTTTTACCAAGTAAAGACAAGGGGGGAAGAGAGTACAAGGGGTGATATAAAATGAAGAACAAGGAGTGAGGTATGCGATGATCCTGCACGTCGTCTATCAAAGGAGCAGAACCTTGACTTTGGAGTCTTTGGAGGTTCGGAAGCGTGGAACCTCGGAATGATGTATTGGACATCTGGAAATCAGTTATTCAGTCTTTGAGCGATCGGAAAGGTCCTGGAAACAGTGCGGGTGGTTGTGGGGTTTAATGTGGGTTTTATTTGGCAGCATGGGCCATAACATATCTAGTCTTTGTACTATCTTTGCTGAGTAAAGACAAGGGGGGAAAGAGAGTACAAGGGGCAATGTAGAACAAAAAACAAGGGAGTGAGGTACACAATGATCCTGCACGTCATTTATTAAAGGAGTGGAACCTTGGCTTTGGAATCTTTGGAGGTTCGGAAATGCAGAACCTCAGATACATTGGGATTTGGAAAGTGGTTATTCAGGTTTTGAGCAGTCAGAAAGGTCCTGGAAAAGGTGCGGGTGGTTGTGGGGTTTAATGTGAGTTTATTAGCAGCATGGGCTATAACAGGATCCCTCTACTAGAACCGAGCCCTCGAGGTCCTAAGCTTAATTGAGGCAGTAATTAAGACGAACATTACTGTGAGAGCTTCTTGACTGTTTCCTAGGATACTTTGATTGATAAGCGCTGATGTTCCATTGCCTATAAAAAGGGGTGTTTGCAGAACTGGGAGGGGCCTTTCCTCAATGGAGAACATGGATTCCCATCCTATGGAACATCTTGGGGATTTTTCCCACATCTCCCTTTATGGTTTGGGGGAGGGGTTGAGTGAGGCATGGTACCTGTGCATCCTTGATGAAGAGTTGAGCACCCTTTGTGCCCATACCATTAGGCTCCGTGATTACTATAATATGTGGTGCCCTTGTCAAGGTCTCTCTCTTTTTGATCTTTTCCCTTAGCAGGCTATCTTTTGAAGGGGTCATCTTTTCTGTAGCAAGCTATCTTTTGAAGCAGTCATCATCTGGGGCTGTTCCTTGTCAGGATTCGGAGTAGGACATGACTTCTGGTGGTTCCAAGACAGGGGCGAGTGGTTCAGAGGTACTTTATCATATTTCTGTTTATCTGGTCTGCTTGGATAAGTACCAGGAGGACCTGCACTATTTCTTGGATCTCCTCGCACAACATGATCATTGTTTATCCCATTTGACGACTACTGGGGTTTTCTTGGAGGATGTGAGGTTGATCTGGAACTTAACAGATGCATTATCATTGTTTCTGAAGGAAGATTGGAGGCTTGATGCTTTGTTTTTGGATGATGTGGATTGATTGCTTGTTTGCTCGGGTAGCAGGTTGGGTGGTTCCAATGGGTGATTAGGTTTGGGGCAGGTTAGGGAAAGGTTTTTTGGTTGGTTGGGATGGGGGTAGTGATTAGATTGTTTTTTCCTGTATGATTTGGTGTCGTGAATTTGTATGTGGTTTTAGGTGGTGTTTGGATCTTGGTTGAAATAAGAATTCCTAGACCGATGGGGTTGTTTCCAGATGTTCTTCTTTCCTAGGGTAGATTTCCCATCATCTGCCTAATTCTGGTGGTTGGTGACATGGTGGTCATGGTGTTTGTGGTGATCACAGTGTTCATGGTGGTCATGCTGATTGTGGTGTTCATTTTCACCAGATTGTCACCTGGACAGTGGTAGTGTCATTGGATTTGGGGGAAGTCCTACAATTTGAATCTCAGTTTGAACCATGTGAATAGTTCAGCTCATATTAACATTTTATCAAGAAGGGTTCTAGTCTAAGAGAATCTACACATGGTACCTTTTTGTCTAAGGTATGGTATGGAATTCCATGATGGTCAGGGTTCTTCCTGAGCGGAGTTTTTCGGAGGGTCAGATTGAGTGCTGAGTGAAAACTGCTGGCTCCATGATACCAAGAATCAGTTAGGATGAATCTAAACAAGTAGTACTCAATGCCCTTTCAATCGACAGATTGTAGTAGGTGAGTGTATGGTCCTTGCAACTAGAATTCTGATGGAATTCGGAGGGTTGGAGTTGGAGGGTTAGAGTTCGGAGGGTTGAAGTTGTGGGTTGGAGTTCAGAGGATTGGAGTTGGAGGGTTAGAGTTTGGAGGGTTGGAGTTGGAGGGTTGGAGTTCGAAGGGTTGGAGTTGGAGGGTTGGAGTTTGGAGGGTTAGAGTTGGAGGGTTAGAGTTCGAAGGGTTGGAGTTGGAGGGTTGGAGTTGGAGGGTTGGAGTTTGGAGGGTTAGAGTTGGAGGGTTAGAGTTCGAAGGGTTGGAGTTGGAGGGTTGGAGTTGGAGGGTTGGAGTTTGGAGGGTTGGAGTTGGAGGGTTGGAGTTCAGAGGGTTGGAGTTGGAGGGTTGGAGTTCAGAGGGTCGGAGTGTTTCCGAAGAAACAGGTCAAAATCTTTTCAACAATTGGTCATGGGTGGTCATATTCCTGGAAAGGTTGGATGCGTTGTTTGTTTTACTTCCTTAGGCACAGTTAGTGTTCAATGCAAACAACTGGTGCCAGAGTCAGGAGCCTAGCTTCTTATTCCTCAGTTTCCAAAGCACCCAACATTTTGGACTCTTCTTCAACTTCCTCTATCACAGAGGCTATGTGTCCTTTGGTGACTGTGGTGGTGGATCTTGGGCATTCCTTGGCTGAGTGCCCCATCCTGCCACAGAAGAGGCAGAGGTTTTGTTCAAAGCAGCATTGCTATTCTTGCAGTGTAAGTTTTCTGTCTTTTCCGATTTTGGACGAAAGATCTGTGGTAGTCCTGGTGCCACTGGATGGGGTCGTGGGTTGGCCTGCATTGGTCATCTTATTGCCCATGTTAGAGGCCAAATATGTGGTCATGGGGGTCCTCCCCCTGTCATAGGGGTAGTTGAAGTTCTGGGTGGAGGGGGGCTCTCTGGCGATTTCTGATCATCTCTCCCAGTAACGGGCATCGATGGATTGGGACAGGAGGCAGAGTTGGAGCAGGGAGTGGGGCTTTCCTACTCTGGATATCTCGTCCTTGATCCTGCTGGGGAGCCCATTGTAGAGCTAGCAACAAAGTGCAATATTTCCCCAGTGGACGTGGGTGGCTAGTCGATTGAATTCAACTACATATTTCATGATGCGCTGATTATCACACATGCAGAGGCTCTTGAGGTCTGCTTCAGCCTCTCCTTCTGGGTCATAGGGGCCGAAGTTGGTTTTGAGTTCATTCACGAACTCCTCATAGTCATGGAGCCAGTCTGGCTCATCAGGGGTGGAGAGGGCTGGTTCAAACCAGTCCAGGGTGGTACCAGTCAGGTACAATAGTACGTAGGTTACCTTGGCACTGTTGGTGTCGAAAGTGTCAGGGTGGTCACAGAAGTTCAGTCTACACTGCACTAAGAACACTTGTAGTTTCCTTGAATCAGATCCATCGAAGGTATCTAGATCCCAGACCTTGGTGGCATGGGGAGCTATCACGACCATACATCATGCTTTGATTTATTCGGCAGTACCGACCAACCGACCCCCACTCACATCATTCCACGGTGTACAGTTTCGGTTCAGTACACCCAGTTTATCACCTGGTTCATTATCCTTTTCCCCAACCCCTATTCTTTATCATCCCTACACTCCCTTCTTTTCCCCCTCACTCGTTTACCCACGGGACATTCACTATTCCCTGCCACTCACTCACGGCCCTATTGTTTTATTCTCGGCCATTCCTTATTTTTCTATTCCTTTCCCACAATCTCACCGCTTATATTTCATTGTCTTACCCCCTCATTATTCTATTCTCATCGTTGTGGACTATACCTCCATATGGTCTTCATGCCTTATTCTTTTTTCCATGTCTTATGCCACCCTTATTCTACATTCTGCCTCTCAGCCTATATAAGTAGTTGATACGTGTACATAGTTCCTCAGTCTGAGTATCAACTAGGTTTACGCCTCCCTACTCTCCTCCTTCTGTTCAGAAGTCCTTGCTCAGGCCAACATCCTCAGCATTCGCCTGAGTATTTGTTCTCGTTACAAGTTAGTGGCATGCACAGGAGGCAGGGCGCAACGCACGAGCACATTGAAGCCAAGCCACCCTGACCGGCCTGCAGGACTTGGCCGGTTCCGACAGTACCATCGGTAGTACCGAGGCCTGACAGGAGCTGATCTTCTGGGGCTGGCTAAGTTGCTTGCCAGCATAACAAGGGCCTGAGTGAGATCGGGCACAATGTTGAGTCCAAAGGTAGGGGCCTCTCCTGGGTGTGCAGGAGGTGGCAGTGCTGCAGCAGGTGGTGCAACATGGGGTTGGACGATGAGGGGTGGTGTAGCAGGCGGAGGTATGACAGGTGGGGGGGTAATGAGTGGTAGTGCTACAGATGGTGGTGCCATGGGCAGAGGTGTGAAGGGTGGTGGTACATAGGGGGGAGATGCGAAAGGGGGTGGTGCAGATGAGGTTGACAGCACTACTGAGGATGGTCCTGAACTGGATTGCATCTCTGAGGGTGACAATTGTTGAGTTGCCAGGGGGTGGTTCATGAGGAATGGGTTGGTCATGTTTGGATGCAGGTTTTGATCTGCGTCTGAGAATCCGGAGTCAGATGAAGGTTCCAAAGGGTGTGCTGGTGTCTGAGGCATCTGGAAACTTGGTCTAGGGGCGAACAGTTCTCGGGGGATAGATGCACAGCAGGCAGATGCCAGGTTAATTGTCTGTAGGGCTTGTGAACATGTGATAGGTCTCATGCTTTATGACAATCAGGAGTGTGAGTACAAATATACTGTTAAATACACGTGTTGGCACTTAGCTAGAGGCTTCCGGAAATGCTTCTGGAGGTTCTGAATGATTTCCAAGAGGGGGTTTGTGTAAAATTCTAAACAGAAATATAATTCAGACTTCATCTCAAGGTCTCAGTATATTTGCGCAGTAGCTACCTAAACAGAAATATAACTAAATATTCAAGGTAAGTCTAAATGGAAGTCTAATCATAATGAGGGAAAGTACTCACTTCAGACTTCGTCTCGAGGTCTGAAGTAGTACTGCAAAAGAGACTCGCTCTTATAGAAAACTCAAACAATGGAAAAGTATGACAAAAGGAAGAATGAAATAAAAGGAATGAAACAAAAGATATTCCCCTTTCCGTGTCACTCTACCCTTGTTAATAATAGAACAAAAGGATTAAAGGAGTGAAATGCAATGAGCCACGCCAGTGTCTATACCAAGAGAAAGGAACCTGGAGATAGAGGTCTGGACTGACCTGCTCCAGTTAGAAATCTCAACAGTTTGTACTCCAGAGGTGGAGGGACTAAATGTTGGGTTCAAGATTGGGATCGGAATGGGGACAGAAAGATGGGAAGTGCCCTGGGGTCTGGGACTGTTTACAGTTTAGGGTGATTCAAGTGGTTTGAGGTTGCAGGGACTTGGCTTCAACTTATGTGTTGCACCCTCCTCGATCTTCTTTCCCTAATTTTAGAAAGTCGGAAAGTTTACCGGAACTGAATCGGAAACTACGATGCAGAATTAAGTCAATATTCATACTGGCAAATAGTCCAGTCAACTGGTGACTTATATATATGTATCTAGTCTTTGTACTATCTTTGCCAAGTAAAGACAAGGGGGGAAAGAGAGTACAAGGGGAAATACAGAATGAAAAACAAGGAAGTGAGGTATGTGATGATCCTGTACATTGTTTATTAAAGGAGCAGAACCTTGGCTTCAGAATCTTTGGAGGTTCGGAAATGTAGAACCTCAGATTGATACATTGGGATTCAGAAAGTGGTTATTCAGGTTTTGAGCAGTCAGAAAGGTCCTGGAAATGGTGTGGGTGGTTGTGGGGTTTAATGTGAGTTTATTGGCAGCATGGGCCATAACACAGTTGTCTAATAGATCACCGAAAATATTGTTCATGAAATTCTGAAAAGCTGCAGGGGCATTAGATAAACCAAATGGCATGACAAGCCACTCAAAAGACCCATAACAAGTCCTAAAGGCTGTCTTCCATGTGTCCCCTTCAGCAATTCAAATGAGGTGGTAAGCATGTTGGAGATCGATTTTAGTATATATACAAGCCTTCTTTGGAGTGACTAAGAGGTCAGAGATAAGGTAAAGTGGATAACAGTCCTTCTTTGTAATTTCTGTTTAGACTACAAAAGTCTATGCAGAGTCACATGGAGCCATCCTTGTTGTATATGAATAGTACTCATGTACCATATGACAAACATGAGGGTCAAATGAAGCCCATGTTGAGGTGTTCATCAATGAAGTCTCGAAGGGATTGGAGTTCAGATACTGAGAGTGAATATATGGGAACAAGAAGTGGTGAAGTGCCATCCTTGAGGTTGATTTTGAGGTCATAAGGTCTATGGAGAGCTAGTGTATTACTGCACTGTTACTAAAGACATTAGTAAAGTCATGATAAAATTCTGGAACATGCTGTTTAATGCTATCCAGGTTGTCGGAAGAGTCAACTGTAGTAGAGCCTCAAGCATATTTGTCAAGATCTGCAAGGTCAAGTTGAAAGGCTTGCAAACCTTCTAGTTTTCAGGCATGTATGAAGCCTTCTACATTGACTAGGGCTATATGAGGCACTTCCAACTTCAGAGATGGCAATGGATTGCTTTGAAGCAAAGTGCTAGACTGTGAAGTAGTAGGTAAGGCCTGAGGAGTTGGCAGGGTGGTCAGTTCTGTAGTCTTGAAAGTTATACTGTCCAATACCCAGTCAATCATTGAATTGTAGCAAGTAAGCTAGTTGAAGCCAAGTACTACAGAGCAGCTGCCATCCAACAATGTAACATAGAAAGTAACATTCTGAAGTTCACCAGTCAGAAATCAGAGGGGATCGTAGTGGTCTGAGTAATCGTAGAATTAGTAGAACCATCAAATAGTTTCAATGGAATAGGAGGAACTGAGTTAGTAGGCAAAGAATATTTTTGCACAATTCATGATTCAATAAAACAGTCTGATGAACCACACAGTCAAGAAGTGTAACTAAATGAATCTCGGGCATGATAGAGCAAGTTAAATTAACTACCAAAGAATTTTTCAGTATTTCAGAAGTAGAAGATACATGAGAAATAGGAGAAAGGGTACTCAAGAAGAGCATGTGAGTGAGGCTAATGCAATCCTCAGCTCATGCATTTCTAAGGTTGCTGCTTATTTTTTTGACTCCATCACCTTGGTAACTTTGGCTTTGGTGTCAGTCGTGTTTGCCTTTGCCACATGTGGTTTTGTCAATTTGTTGTCATTGTTAGAAGAAGTCGATGGTTTGGAATTGGATTTGGGGCAGTCTTTGACCATGTGACCATTTGAAGCACACAAGAGATATAGTCCCACATCAATTTTCCTTTGACATTCTTTGGACAATAGCTTCCCATCTTTTCTAAGCTTGGATGAAATGTCATCAGCATTGTTGTTATTGTTGGAAGACTTATTGTTGCCATTCTTCTTCGCCCACTTCTTAGTCCTCTTGTTGTTCAAGTTGTTGGAATTGGACGAAGACTGATTGTTGTTATTGTTATTTGAGTTGGAGCAGTTGGACATTGTTAGGGATTAGGGGATGATCCCTTGAAGTCTGGACACTTCTTCACTGGCTCTATATGTAGGAATCCAAACCTCTCCTCCAAGGAATAATTCAACATAAATCAGTCTCATTTGGACTACCAAAAAAATATCATAATGTTTTGGCTGGCCATCTAAGAGTGAATTACATCCAAGTAATTAACTCTTAAATCTTCAAGCTCTTCAAGGCCAAGGAAAACCTCCAAAAAAAACATATATTTTTCGCTTATTTCTATTTCAGACCCACAAGGACCCACAGCCAGGTGCCAAACACTTACACATGGAAAATGGTGCCAAACTGCTGGTTCAAGCTCTCAAAACTCAATTGTATAACAAATTCCTGGGTTTACATAATAACTATTACATATAAGGTCAGCCCAGAAGCACGACTCATATACTATTAATTTTTCATGACTTGACCAGTCACGAGACTACCAGTCATGGGAATATGACTCATTAGTGACTTGTATAGTGACTCATAGGGTGACTCGTAACTGCCACAGGCTTCTAGGACTTTCCATTCCTTTTCACACCCTTCCACTAATTTCAGGAAAGTCTTGCCTTATCGGGGAGTTACATAATCAGC
>QLPG01001938.1:0-12074 GCA_003314385.1 Gomphus sp. MG54 | reverse complement strand
GAAAGTCTAGTCATTTTATCAACTACAAATCATGGACTATATACTATACAAAATACAAGTGGAAATTGAATATGAAACAACATACAGGAGTTTTTGGCATCATACATGACATCAGACAGGCAAAATATATTTTACAAGAGTTGGGGGAGAAAAACGGCAACGGAAAACATTAATGTACATACTTATAGCTTCTGCATCTCAAAAACGAATATATTTCATGAGGGCGGTGGCTGGCCAAGCCTCTGCCGGTCCTACGATGCATGAGTAGCATTGGGTGCCTCGCTACTACCATTTTGAGCAAAGAAAATAGAATTGGTGATTTTATCTTGTTCGGTGTGAATGGAAATAAATGGTGGTACGGAATTAAGAATTGTCGTATAGGAATGATAATGTTTGGATCCTTTGTCGATGGATAATTGTTTTATTGGACATCAATGTATAAGCACTCGACGACTTTTTGAGCAGTCAACATAAATTCTTGAATATAAAAGTGTCACGCAGCAAAATCAATTTAATCCTTCCACACATAATAATAGATTCTTATGGAAAGTAATAACCAGTATTAAATGCCATATTAATCTATTAAATTATCCATACTCCACTCCTCATTATACTTCTGTGATGCGTGACAATACCTTGTGACCTCATGTAATCACCTATGCCTCCACTTAGGCGCTTTACTGGGGTGAACACCGGGACGGGAAAGCAATAGAAGTTGAACAAGAACACAGATCGGATGATCAATTGTAGATAATATCGTCGAGGAAAGTACTCGAAAATCTTGAATATCGATGAAATTGGCATTGATTGATAACTTCGAGTGAATGTATACACCTCCGGATCGTCAAATAAATGCGGAAAAATTGTGAAAATATTTGCAGGCATTGGCATTGTTGTTTTGATAGTTTTTTAGGCTCAAGGGAATGTGGGTTTTTCGAAAAGATAGTGCACATGATGTATTTTTGCTTATCCTAATCACAACAATCTATACATTTATCAGACTATATATCAGACTTATATATATATTAAAACATTTTAAAAATTGTAGTAATCTTGTAGCCCTTATATGAGTATACAGTATATGTACCAACAAGATGGAGGCAATTTTGCTGATGGTTCTCTTCTATGGCCAATCTTCAACCTTGCTCTGACTCTTGCTTGACCAATATTTACTCTCCTCACCTGAATCTAGACAGATGACCCCTTGTTTTGCTTTACCCTTATTCTTATTCTACTCCCTTTTCCTTGCAGCATAGACACCATGGCTACTCCTACCTCTCTGTGCCATACTACAAGCAATCCCATATAAGGAACACCACATTCAAGCTCTGAGATCCATGATTCCTCCTACCATTTTATGAACACACATATTATTACATTCCTGCAGCATGAGCATAACTCTTTGGACCACCTCACTGGAGACCAATCAATCTCCCAGGTTCTATCCAGCAGTATTCTCTGGTAAAAGACTGGGTTCAACATCCTGTTGTTCATGTAGTGGACAAATGGGATTCTTGTATGTTAAATATCAATGTCAGTCAAACATTGGAAGAAGAACAAAAGTTCAGACTTATCATAGAAAGTTTGAGCAGCAGACACCCAAGACCCATCCACCCATGGGAAAAAACCCATGGGTTGATGGGTTCAGGTTCTCCTTGGGTGCAGGTCACCCACATTTGACCCATGGGTGACCCAAGCCATTCCCTACTCTGGCCTGGGTTACCTTTAGAGCCAGGAGACTATAGCACATAAGCTGTGATTAAAGCCTATTCTAAACCTCACCAAAGTCTTCAAAACCTTGGTAAGCTAATATAAACCTTCGCATCTGAGAAACTAACTCTTTGTTAAGTCCGCGTGTCAGGCGCTTAGCTAGTACTTCCGAAGGGGTTTTCCGGTTAGTGCGAAGGTCCGTAATGGGGCCGAAGACCGAGACCGGGGTCGGACGGACCACGGATGGAGACGGAGGCGCCGGAGGTTTAGGGTAGGTCGCGGAAGAGATCAATCTGGTCACTGAGGTGTTCGAGGTCGAAGGGACTTGGCTTCAACTTATGTGTTGCACCCTCCTCGATCGTCTGTCCCTAATTTCGGAGAGGAGAAGGAGATTCACCGGAGTGAGCTGGAACTGGGTGGACTAAGATGATATTCGTACTAGCGAACAGTCTAGTCGACTGGGAGACTATATACATGCGACTGTCTTGTACTATCTTTTGCCGGTAATAAAACAAGGGAAAGGAAAGTACAAGGGGGCCAATATAAAGAGAGAATAAGGGAGCGAGGTACGCGATAGTCCTGCGCGTCGGTTATCAAAGTATTGAGTCTCGGTCGGGGACAGACTCGGAGGTGGTGTCTCGGACGCAACGGGATCGGAAGCGGACAGTGGGCTCTGGGTCGGACTTGTCGGGAACGGAGATTACGGAAAACGGTCCTTTGTCCTTTCGGTCGGAAAGGTCTCGGAATAAGGAGGGGTGGTTGTGGGGGTTGTTGGGGGTATGGGCTATAACACTCTTAACAAATGTATAATTCTTATTCTTTCAATTTGGATAAGACTTGTTGTGATATTTATAGTTCAATTTAATCATATCTGTAGTATGATCAAATAATGGTCAACCATATGAGTTTTTCAATAAGTCCTCACTTCAAAATTTTATTCAAATCTAAGGTTTGTACAAAAAATTGGTATACAGCTTATCTTACTTTGCATCATTAACTGATGGAGTACAAAAGGTCTACAACTCTCACATTTGAAAAGAAATTTTGAAGTGAGGGTTTGTCAAGTAAATTATAATAATCTTATTATTGCTTGGTGATAATACCAACAATATTGAAACAAGCCACAAATAAATGAAATTTTACTATAAATTGAATGATTCAGCACCATTTGCTTATATCCCAAACTGGTTTTTGTTTATAATTTTTTCCCTGCTATAAATTCATTCTAAATATTCTATGCTGTAAACCTTTATTCTGTCAACAAAGGGAATTCATTTTGGTTTTTTAAAACATAGAGGAATTGCATTAGTAACAGATTGTAGACAAAGGAATTGTTTCTTCACCAGATCAAATACCAAATTTGGTGACTGTTAGACCACATGAACTGTAACGCATACTCCTTATTTGTCACACGTTTGTATAGGTTTAAACCTGTTCTGTACAAGGGTTATATATTTTATGATTGCTGTGCCATTTATCCATCTAATAAATCAGGAAATTACCCTAGTGGGTACGATAGTTAATGTAGACGCTCAGCCGCAACTTCCGAAACCCCAATTATGCCAACAATGATTAATTTAACAATTGCTGTATCCTCATTTCCAACGCTCATAATATGACTTGCATATCTCTCGATCTCCCACATCATGAAATTGTTTCGATGCCACTTGAAAAGCTCTGTATCGTCATCAATCCATTAGTCGTAATCTCAAAACGAAACTCGAAATTGAAAGTGGATATATTTACCTGTGAGACTGCGAAGGTGCCGATATCCTGGCCGTTTGACGTGGACGCCGGGATCTTGATACTGTGACTCATGACCGGGGGGCCGCTGTTCCCTTTGGTCGAAGAGAGGGCAATCCCGTTGCCAAGAACTGAGAGAGATTTGCGCGTGTTGAGCGTGGCGAGCATACTGTTTACATATCTAGAGATAAGTTTATGTGCGATTGCGATGTGATTTAGTGAACGGGCAGTGAAGGGGAAAGAGAAGGGAGTGAAACTTACAGACGGCCCATGAGAAAGTAGAGTGCCCCGAATATGAAGGCTTTCGGGTATAAGAAGGAAGTTATGAGAGAGATTATTGCGACCAAGGATGTGATGAGGCCGGTGTTGACAGTGTACATCTGTAGACCGCAAAAAAAGAGTGAAGTGGTACAGAAATGGGGCTGTACAATTAATATCGACGTACCATGAGTCTCGATAGGAGGGTATCTGTTCTCTTGAATCCCGTACGCGATTGGTAGAGTGACCAGCACAACAGCGCCGCAATAACGACGTCCGAGGCAGCTGTCAAACCATTGATACCCTCGGTCTGACTGTGCTGTTTAGTGAGGGCGACAGTAATGCTGGTGATTGTGAAGCCTTGGATCAGGAAGGCTGTGATAGTAATTGTCAGTGATCATCTGCAAATTGTTCAGAAGGGGAAGGTTACCGAGGCTCAAACCTATGTAGCGTTAGGTTTAGCTTGAGAGGCGGATGGTGATAATGAACCGTGCACCCACCAAATTTTGCGAAAACAAGAATACCCTAATAGGAGATTCTTAATGGATGGCATACAGGAAGCATGGGACATAAACGCTCACTGCTATACCAGTCTTGAAGTAGTTGTGCTTGCTGACTGTAGTTTCGCAGTCTGTGAGTAATGCTGGCGGGTAAATGCTACAGCAGATGGTTGGTTGCTCACGTTTCCAGATCCTGAAGAGGAAGAGCATTGAACGATCAAACACGTCAAAGCCTAAAATTCGGATGCATGATGAGAGCCACAACAAGCATAAGAGGAGAAGGGTTACTTCAAAGAGTGACTGAAGCTATGAGTATGAAGCGTTCCATGTAAGTCGAAAGGAATAACGATGATATTGAATTGGGCTCACGATAAGACTCCACAAATAGTGGTCCAGAAATAACGGGTTGAAATAATTCTACAGAAAGACGTCTTCATCCGGTTGAATCATTTAGAATATGTTGAGCGCACCGTTACCAAGTACACGTAGACTAAATGAGTGTGGCAGTGAGACGCGTGTTAATGGAAAATATCCATGAATGGGGAAGCACCGATATGGGAGCACAGGATTTGATGGACTGTGTCGATGGACCTAGAAGCTCTTTTTAAGTATTGTTGGGACGTAGGATGCTGACGCGATTACACTGACCATACCAAAGCGACCTAATTGATCACGTTATAACAGGTAAGTGCTTACAAAGAAATGAACCCACTAGAAACTTCAGGGAAAGCTCATCTTTGGGATAGTTAGTGTAGTACCTACGCGAAACGTGAGTCCCATATCTTCTTGCACAGGAAGATAACGCAGACCAATAGACTTGGGCGGTGCCTATGCCCCAGAGTCTGCATAGCCTGAGATGATGGAGAGGGCCAATAGCTCAAAGGGACTGCTTACGTCGCACCAACGACAACCCCGTCATAGACAGCTCCGAAAGAGTTGTCGAGGGCTGGTATCGCTGGTAGTGCAAAAGGTCCGGCTCCTGCCGGTGCTGCTGGGGAGCTCATGGCAGGGTGGAAAGATTTGAAAAACAACGTTCGGCCTCATGTATCGCTTTTTAAAACGTGCTTTGATCAATATACAATGCCTTCTCCGACTCAGCCGCAATGGTCAATACTTGCTCTAGCCCCACCGGTCATCCACATGCAAGCAATTGATTGATGAAAGAACCTGATTGTGACGTGCAATAAGTACATCGCTCATTGTACAGCATGGAGATGTGCTTTCCTTGCAAGAAGGCGATGCGGATATCATTATTCAATTGATAGAGGCTTTTCGGTGCCAAGATCATGCACCAGTTGGCGGCACGCCATAGGGGAGTTTTTGGGTTCTATAAATTGAATGGAGTGTTATAGCGAAATCAGAATGAGGAGGTTAAGAAGTCATTTGATTGTTAGCAATGCAGTTGCTCAAAGAAAAGATAAATTCCTTCTGTGATCATGCGAGTACCGGATTTGGGTTGTCGCCTCACCTTGTTGTCATCAATTAGAATGTGTTCGATAGCCAATTCCTTGGTTCCTGAGGGGCGCCCGCTGTTCGGCTGGCGTGCCCCAATCTGCAGTGTGAAATTGTTATAGTACTGACGTGAGATGCACTCGCGTACTGGTTTCAGGTGTCACTCAACAATCAATCACTCTTGATCCGACAATACAGCCGAAAGAGAGAGAAGCCACTTGGAAGAAAGGAAATCTGTGGACTAGTAAAAATTTGTCAAATTATCCCATCTAAGCAACGATCTCGCTACTATCAAATAATGTACTTTCAATTATAAGCGGCCATATATCTCGCCACCGGATTTATTGAGAAGTGATAACGAATGATAAATAACAAGATTGTTAGTAGAAACTACTTTCAATCAGCTTTTTTATCTCGCCCACGCAGGGCAGCAAGCTTACATAATCCAAACATCTTTCTCAACAAGCGATCCTTGAAACCAAAGAAGGCGAGGATTGATGGAAAGATAAAAACAGAATTTCTCACGAATCCTTTGCGATCCAGGAATGTGCTGACGACCAACACACGAAGGCATTGCTTCCCCCCCACAACCACGCACGCGGTTTCTCCTTGAGTGCTTCGGTAACGAACGATACTTTTCACGATGTGTTCTCGTGGGACCGCACTCGCTGCGGGTCAGACGATCAGAACGTTGTTAGACGATATTCTTATCGACGCATCTTGGAAATTGTCTATGAGTTGGGATTGGTAAATGTCTTAGATGGGCCGGTATAACGAATCAGCAGGAGCTTGTGCCAAGATTTGGAAAGATTGGTTTTGCGTTCCCCGCAACGACCTGGGTGATACTCTGTCAGCGACGGACATTGATAATATAGACTTGAATTACGGTGATAACTTTGACAATATTCAAAAACAGTCGTTGCAGTTAGATAAGCCTTCCTCCCGTCATTTTGGAGACTTCCTTCTTCGCTTTCTCATTGCTCTCAACGTTGGTGACATCGATAATCAGAGTCTCTATCCCTATCGCGACCAGAGAGGCCATGGGAGAAGGATTACGCGCCGTCATAATAACCCGGAGGCCTGCCACGGTGAAGATGAATGTCTACACCATGATGGTGTTCAGGAGTTGCTCCTTCCCACGAGCATAAAGCTGCCTGCCCAACTCTTCTCAGATGCCTCCAGCACTACAGCTACGAGGAAGGGATTAAGAAAGTGGCACAGGATCCCCCATTGGGCCAAAGCGACGTACCCGGCGATGAGGACGGTCTTCTTAGTCTGCGCCATTACTGTGACGATTTTGACAGTATTGGAGTGCAACACGTAGCGAAATAACACGTGGATATTCTCTGATACGGGGTGTGCATAGCATTGTGAAAGGATAGTCGGAGTCTGAAGAATTGGGTCTCAGGCGCCAATCAGACGCCACACGTGTGTCAGGTCCACTGCCGTGGGGATCACCGGAGATCAAGGTTGAGATCAAGGTTGTATGATCCTGCGTGTCATTGCACGGGTGTGAAGGAGACCTCAAAAGAACAAACGGCTATTCTCTGGGACGAGCTGTGCATGGAATTGTGAAGGTATAGTCGGGGTTCGCCGTACTGCTGTCTTCCTCGGTTCGGTATTTGAGCTCGGGCGCCTAACAAACGCCACACGTATCAGGTTCGCTGCCCGGGGATCACCTGATCTAGATTCTTAATTCTAAGAGTATTGATTTACTTAATCGATAAGGTCCAAGCGCCAATCAGACCTTTGATGTGACACGCACGATAGCACGGCCTCAGTCCCAATAAGTTGATCAGTGCATCCTATTTCCTTTCCTAGATTTTATTTCATAAGCCACAACTCCTCCGCCTGATGCTGGCACGTTAATGTACATAAGCTCCTACGCTGGCCGCCGTGAGAAAATCGCCCACACTCTCGATGAGAATCAACACACATACGTATGTCCCATGACTGTCGAATGCAGGGAGGGCCCTGCATATCACAGCTACGGGCTATATCCCCGACAGCCCACCGACATCAGGCCTGACACCGATACTGGCACATGCCACTGGAACCCACAAGGTACGCAGAGAAGAACTCGTTTTTAGCTTTAGCCACACCAGCTCTACAGGAAACATGGAAACCTCTGCTTGAGTACCTGTTCGCTCTTGACGCTACCAAGGATGATAAAGAACAACAGACTGTTGATGCATGGTCTATCGCTCAGTTATGTTAGAATGAACAGAATAAAATTATTTTACAATTATTACAAACACTCATGATCCTTATGAGATATAAACAATCAAAACAACCAGACTACTCATCTACTATGTCCCTGATTTTTCTTGTGATTTATCCAAACCAATTTGACCATTCCAGTGTGCATCTATGTGCATACAATCACACAAAATTAATGTTTCATGCTGAACTCATTGACCAATTATTTTGAATAACTGTTTGGACAATGAATTCAAGAACAATTTACACTATATCCCTGGTTTTTATCCACATTTTTTCTAGCACTTGTTCAACATCTATCTCTGTGGAGCTTCAGACAAGAAAGACAGTATCATTCTAAATATTCATATTTTCTCTTGCATTTTATGTTTTCTAATGCTTAACCTGGGGCCATATTTCAGTGTGAGAATTCATGGTCAGGACATATATAGTTTATATTTCACTTTCTGACACTTGAGCCTTTATCACAAAGGACTGAACCATAACTGCTTAGATCTTAACAGGTTATGGGCCTGTCAGGAACCATACGCCGGCAAGCCGATTATTCATTTCAGCCTCACTCAGCCCAACTCCGCCCTCGCTCACTATTCAACATTACACCCTCAGCCCACAGACTATATGCACCTCGTGTATCCGTCTTGGCGTCATGTGCTCCTGTCAAATCACTCCATTCATTTACGTCACATTCCATATGCTCGCTTTTCCATTCCGAACTCATTTACGTTTAATATCTTTCATTACGTTTCATTTCCTTTTCATCTGTTCGCAATTCCGTTCACTCCTTTATATCCGAATCTGCTATTACGTCCTTAGGGTAACTTCGTTGGGAATCTGAGTGACACGTCACTCAACAATGTCATGGAGGAGATCATTATTGGGACGTAGTATTTCTGTTTCTCACTTTTCCATTTCCTCAGCTTTCTCATTCTATTATAGGAATCTATTCGACTCCTAATATATTAGAAAGTAGTATAAAAGGCCTTGTACTATTAGTTCAGTCCTCAGTCAGAAAATCAATCTTGATTTTGACTAAGATCCTCTGTTACTTCCATCTTCCTCGCATTTATGAAATTTGGGGACTGTGCGATCCAAGTGGGCGCAACGCAAGCACGTTGAAGCCAACCCCAACTCCAAACCTCGCCAATAACTTCGCCATTGGGAGATTACATTATATTACAAATACGTCTTTTTCACTATCATAACAGGGCCCCAGCCAGAACTAAAAAGACAACACATCTGAACCTTGATTTCCAACTAAATTGAAAGAATATGTCCGACACTTTCAAAGTACTTAGATATGAGGAGTCAGAGAGACTCGACGAGACTGGTTCAAATTGGAACTTTTGGAAGACAAGGATAGTGCCTTACCTGAAAGGTGCAAGGCTATGGGGACACATATCTGGAACAATAGTCAGGCCACCAGATACTGATACAAAAGGTCTAGCCAAATGGGAAGAGACAGATTCTCAAGCCCTGTCTATCATATTGATGAATATTGTGCCAAATGTCCAAGCAGGGCTAGACTGCTCTACCTCCAAAGCAACATGGGATGGATTGTTAAACAGATATGCACAGACAGATCCAATTGCTCAAAATCTTGCATACACACATCTACTATCAAAACACTATCTGGAGGGTGGAACTGAAACCGTACCAGCACACTTAGCAGAATTACAAAAGCTAAGAGAAGCCTGTGGAGGATTAGGACTGACCATAGCCAATGCACAATTTGCAGGTATTATCGACTTATCAATGCCTTCTCTATCTTGGAATCCAGTGATGGGAACACTGGGGGGAGTCCTCAATCCTGTGGTTATAATTTCTCTTCTTAACACAGAATGGAGCAGAAGAGGAGGACTGACCAGTGAGAAGAAAAACTCAAACGTAGTATTTCAAACTGGAACCAAGCCCTCTGTCAAGCTTTGGGTACTGACAAACTTCAGGACTGCCAAAAAGGTGTCGGGCAGACAATGGCCAAGTCCTGCAGGCCAAGAGTAGTGGTGTTGGCTTCAATGTACTCGTGCATTGCACCCTACCTGCCATGCATGCCACTGATTTGAAACAGACAGGATACTTGGGAGGATGCTGATGATGCTGGCCCAAGTCGAGGACTTAACAGAGGAGAAGAAGGTAGAAGGGCCTAAGCCTAGTCAATACCCAGAATGAGGAAATATGTACATGCATGTCCTACTTATATAGGTTTAAGAAGCAACATGTGGAATAAGGAATGTGAGACAACAAGGTATGCAGAGAATGTGGTTATTGTCTACAATGAGTAAAATTAGAATGAAGGAATGTAAAACGGGGATAGAACAATAAAGGATAGAATAATAGAAATGTGGCCAAGGATAGGACAATAGAGAGCAACCGACTATAAAACAATGTAGCCATGGCCAAGGATAATACAAGGACAGGAAGTCCTGAGGTGAGGCGGACCAAAGGGTGAAGAGTAGGTGCAGTGGGATTAATGAATGATGAATGGCATAGAGTATGTGAGGGGTGAGGACAAGGAGTGTGGATGGTGGATGTACCAAGCTGAGACCGGCGTACCAAGTGATATGCGTGCAGCATGGACACTTGGACATGAGCATAGTGTTAGCGTCCGAGTTTGCGTCAGGTCCAAGCTGATGTAAGTCGGTCTGAGTCATGTGTTCGGAGTCGTAAGGACTTGGCTTCAACTTTAATGTTGCGCCCTCCTTGATTGTCAGTCCTTTATTTCGGAGGTGACGAGACTGGCTCGGACTTGATTCAGAGGGTGATTCTTCATAGTGCCTGATGTCGGGCATCCGAGATGTCAGGGTTATATCTCGGATATAACAGTGCCCCCCTGTTAGGACCGAGCCTCGAGGTCCTGGCACCTAATGGTGATGGAAGTTACCGTGGGAAGATTGGGCATTGATAGGGTATATAAAGAGGGCCCTCTTTTCATGGCGGTTAACTATGGCCTCAACACCCCCCGTAGAAATAGATGTAGAGGCGGTACTCCTAGCCCAGCTCGAGAAGGTCCGAGCGGACAAGAAACACAAGGCCAAGGAGGAGGCCCGAAAGGCCGAGGAAGAGGCTCGGGAGGCCGAGTGTAAGGCCAAGGAGGAGGCAGAACAAAAGGCCAAGGAGGAGGCAGAGGCCAAACTTAAGGCCGAGGAGGTGAAGAAGAAGGCGGAGGAAGAGGCCAAGCTCAAGGCCAAGGAAGAGGCGAAGGAGAAGGCCGAAAAAGAGGCCAAGGAAAAGGCTGAAAAAGAGGCCAAAGAAAAGTCGGAGAAGGAGGCGGCCGAGAAGGCCAAGGAGGATGTGGAGTCCGACCAGCTCTGAAGGGGGAAGTCTTCGAAGAAGGGTCCCAGGAACTCTAGAAAGAAAGTCAAAGGCACCCCTATCATTTCCGACTTATACACGATATCGGAGGATGGGTCAGAACCAGTGGTTCCTTCGGGGTCCGGGACTCGGAGGCAGACTCCAAATGCTGATGCGGGGAGCTCGAGACTAAACAAGTGGGAGAAGGAACGTCTCCATGCTTCGGAGAAGGAACACGCTCATCTCGCATCTCGGGCCCAGAAAAATTGGGAGAACGTCCAGTTAAGGGGTGCGAGGGTGGACGGGGCCGAGGTGGGTCTTGGTCTGCTTGAGTCGAGTTGTCGGCTGCTGATCAGCCTCCGACCTCAATTGTACACCCAGACATCTAAGGGTTTGGCATGGAGTTCGGACCCGCTGAGGGTTTGTAAGCATTGTGCCTGCCGGGGCGAACAGTGTGTCTGGCCTCCTTCCGGGAAAGGGACTTCTTGTCTCTTGTGCGCAAGTCGGAAGGTGAAGTGTCAGGGGGAGGATGAGGAATTGGAGGAGGAGGCTGACAAGAAGGGAAGGAGAGGGCAAGTGGCTTCGGAGGACGGTGGGGGTCCGAAACAGAAGAAGAGGAAGCTGGAGGCAACGGTTGAGGGGCTTCCTCGGGACTCGGAGGTCCCTTGGGTTGCTCTTGTGAAGGAGCTGATGAACGAGTCGAGGGCTTCTCGAGAAGCGGTTGCCTCGGAGGTATGAGGGTTGAGGCGTGAGGTCCGGGACCTCGGAGATGAAAATAAGAGAATTGCCGATGCCTTGGAGCACATGAACCAGCTCCGAGTCCTTGAACAGGCTCGGTGGTTTAACTGGTCCCAGAATACGGATGACCGGTGGGGAAATGCTCCGAGGGATACCTGGAAGGGG
>QLPG01001925.1:0-24470 GCA_003314385.1 Gomphus sp. MG54 | reverse complement strand
CCTAACCCTAACCCTAACCCTAACCCTAACCCTAACCCTAACCCTAACCCTAACCCTAACCCTAACCCTAACCCTAACCCTAACCCTAACCCTAACCCTAACCCTAACCCTAACCTAACCCTAACCCTAACCCTAACCCTAACCCTAACCCTAACCCTAACCCTAACCCTAACCCTAACCCTAACCCTAACCCTAACCCTAACCCTAACCCTAACCCTAACCCTAACCCTAAACCTAACCCTAACCCTAACCCTAACCCTAACCCTAACCCTAACCCTAACCCTAACCCTAACCCTAACCCTAACCCTAACCCTAACCCTAACGCATAAAAATATCGCACACTCTGTTCGGTGCGCAGAACTTCTTTACTGGCCGTCAAATCAGCATTCAGGTTTGGGCATGAAAGGCGATCGGACGAACACAATGTGTGACAGGATCTCGTTAGCGTTTCCAGCAAGCTTCCCTTGAAGCTTAATGATATCGTTCCTTCCCCACAATGCCCCCCAAATAGCGCGCATCAAGCTGTTAGTCATAACGAAAAATACCTTTTCTGCAGCTATTGAGGTTGTTGCAGAATTTTTCTGTTTCCGCACGGCAACGTCTGGCGGTATCCATAATACAAACAGCCATCTCAGACTCCACACATGTGAGTATAATTTCGAGCGTTTTGAGCTCATCTATCAAGTCTTTGCAGTCTTCAACGGAGCCAGTGTTGTGCATGAGGGATTCTGTGAGTGTTATAACAACATCCGTCAAGTCGCTCTTCATGCACATTTGAGGTCGGTGATCATGCTCTAGTGTCGGTGCATCATCCGCTTGCTCTAATGGTGTCCCTGATCAACACGAGAGTTAAGAATCCCCCCTATGGGGGAATACTCCATTGTTCTCGTAGCCCGAGGTAGAAGTAGAGGACTCTGTTTGCGGTCTGCTGCAGGAACGTCCGCTTGTATCAACGTAAGCCTCAGAATGCACTCCTGGGCCATAATTGGAACTAATACAATTGTGATGATCAGTAGAGGTCAAGGCTGGATCTTTTGAGTGGCAACTGACCTATGTTCAGAGTGGGAAGAGACCATGATATTGAAATGCGTGTGAAAAGTGGAAGGCAAAGTGACTGGAAGCTCCGAACCCACCGCTTGAGTCGTTAAATATATCTCTATACAGACTCGTCTAAAGATAGAGTGACCGACGGCCCGAATAAATATTACCATTTGGGGAGATTGGGTTGTTGATCCTCGTGTTCGGCTATCGTGCCGTCGCAGAAGACTTCCACAAGAGAAGTTTGCATGTGATGGCGGCATGCGTCCGCGTTCGCATATGCATCCATGACCAGCCCGACTCGATTGACCTTTTCTTCAGGTGTCATTTGCTTCTGCTATGTTCTTGCGGTGGCAGAGGTCCGTTCTTGAGTGTCCGGCAGTGTAATATTTCCGGGCTGCTCTGACACATTTCGCATTAGAGTCACAAAAATTGAGTAGTAGGATTGAAGGCACGACAATTCAAACCATCTGTCTTGCGGCCCAAAAAATAGACCTTTTTTTCGGTTGAAGTGCAAGTGACAATCGATATTGATCATAATGGTCTCTAATGCTATGCAGGAACCGGTGAATTTCTTTTTTTTAAATTATCGTCATGTCACCAAGTTTTAAACAAACCATCACCAATCACGAAAAGAAAGCGCACATATGTTTACTTAGAGACTTAGAGTCATAGGACACTATCCGTATCTTTGATTTGTTCTCACTATTGAATACCACAACGTTCCTCAGTTCCGGCGGCACCGAGTGACCCACAGCACAGAGTCGCAGGGATCACCTGAACGCATACCTTCATGCGACACTCATTAAAAATAATCAAAATGAGTGATCTTTTCCAAACCAAGGACATGCTCTATGCAGATTTGTTTTTGCCTTCGCAAATCCAATCTGCTTTCTAAAAACAAACTAGTTACCTTGAGACCTATCTCAGCAAAATTTGATAATCCAAGTTTTTCCAAAAATACCTTCTCAATATCTGGAATTCCCATACCACTGACACAGCAAACTGCCATATTGGGTATAGGCACCCGGAGAGGAACTGGTATTTAATCGTGCCATTTATCGTAGACAACACGTACCGACGGTCCCCAAGAAAATATCAGGCAAGCAATATGATCGCTTTCTTCTCAAGCAAGTTGACTCTTCTTGAGCCAATTTTCTATACATATACTTGACACAAAGATCTTGCTTCCAAGTCCGGAGCTGGCTGAGACCATCGCCCCGTTCTTCGGGTCTACGACAACCATCTCATATCGCCCCCTGTATGGGTCGCCACACAATTCATCTGGATTCCTATCGTTCTGTCAACTGCTGCCTTCTGGTCTTTGCAACCGATCCTCCATGGAATTCGGTTGCTGAAACTGGCGAAACGACGGTTGGACTCTGGGCCTCGCAGTTGCTTATGCCATACGCTAGACACGAAGACAAATTCCCTGCTTGTCTTCCCACTTCACCTCGACCGACTTTGGATTCCAGGTAACTCCTGTTGCGTGTATAAGGGCAATCAGGACAAATGTCAATGTATTCCTGGGAGTATATTCTACATTTAGGGCAGAACAACAGGCGAACATTATCAGCATACAAGAAACTTGAAACATATAGGAAGTACCAATGGACTCAATACATATATTTTGACTTGTGTGGAAACATCAATATGACAGCAACCCAAATTTTCATTTGATTAATCTTGACCCTCAAAATCCTGAAAAAAAAGTATGACCTCTTTACGTATTAAAATAAATTGATTATTACGAACACGCTCATCTTGGGTTTGGCATGAGATTGGAAGACTTGTTTATTTGACTTTTTGTGTTGTTCCTCATTCATGGAATAGAATTTGGTCTCATAAATTCAGATGTAGGAGAAAATATGGAGTTTACGCTCGATTATGTGTCAAACTCAATGGTTCGAGTATTTTTTCCCAGAATGATATTGATTTTTACTATGTGCCAGTTATGAGTGAGAGAGATTCACATAGGTTAATTCCTGTACAGATATGTATTTTACAACAAAAAAGCTACTGATGCATATGATTTTACAGAAGACTTGGAGAGCCAGAGTTGCAGAATGACACAGAATGGAATGATGACTGTAAAGTGCAGTAAACACAAGAAAGCTCCCTGACCTCGAATGAATAGTATTGAAATCCTCAGGTTTGATCTTTCTCTGCTATTCCTTCCTACCATTTGGAAAGCAAATTCGTGAGAACATTGTAAGAGCGTTTAATGGAACGGGAGGATGATTCTTTTTGCTCAAATTTTCGTGTAGCTGTCAAGGATTGTCCGCCCTCTTCAGAAAGAGCCATTTAAGCAAGATCTGATTTTAACCCGAATAAAGAGATAAAACACACCTTCAGGGTCAATAGTACTCTGTGTCGCTTGAATTATTTGTCCTTCCTTCTTGATTTGCTCTTTCTCATTGGGAAAGGAAACCGTGTCTTCTAAAAAAATGAATGATAAGAGAAGCTGTTAGGAAAGACTTCAAGCAGCAAACGACGAAAACGAACTATGTATATCTTTTGACGAGATTATTGAGGATGTACCGCTGGAAACGGCAAAGGAGTCTGGTAACGTTCGTTATTGAGATGATGATAAAAAGATGATATAACGCATACCTTTGGCATCGCTCTTCTCTCGGAGAGAAATGTCGCCAACCACTGACAGGGTGGAGAATGATACTCCATCTTCTACTTGAGTAACGATGGTTGCTGTAGTGTCTGAGCCACCTCGACCTGATTGAGATACCTGGGAGCCAGTAACACCTGGTAGAAAGCGATTGGTTTTATCCAAAACTTTGCACCAAGATCAGCACATACCAAGTTCCCCCGAGGTACTGGCAGTGGTTTTCTGGGTGATTTCGGCCCGATCCTCATCGACAGAGTATACCAAATCGAAATGCATGTCACCATTGAGGTTGAAGGCTGGGTTAGAAAGAGTATAACTGCGTGTGCCAGAGAAGAAGTGTGGCCAAGTCCCCGAAAACAGTTTGTTCATCTCGGTAATAGTTCCATCTTCTACCAGCTCAACTTCTTCGAACTCATGTTTCAGGAGTGACAACGCGCTAGCCTTAACATACTCATGAATACGATACCAAGCAAAGAGAGAAACGTAAATACTGACTGTACCCTCCAGCTTACTGTCTTGTGGTGACGTGTCCTCGAATTCCCAGGGAAGCTTTAACTTTTCAACTTTGAGACCTTTTTGGACTTCGCTTGTGAAAGAGATTGTTGAAGACCATAAAGCTTTGGCACTCCTATTACCACAAATGAGTCATGAATTTAACACCGGTAAGAAAGGGAACACACGATGAGCCTCGTTGTGAGTGATTGAGACTAAGGTCAACTTGGCCGAAGAGCTTGATCGCACATACACCATCCTGTGAAACGAAGATGACATTGTTCGCAGTGGTAACTGAGAAATGTGAGGGAAATAGATAGAAATGGATGCAAATTGATATCTCACCGACGATGGTATATCGCTTGCTTTGATTATTTACTGTATGTTTGCGGGTCAGCTCGTCTGACACCATCCACTCGTATCCCAGACCAATCTCGGATCGCTCCTTCTGTGTCCAATCGTATTCACTGTCGTCCTCAAGCTCCCCTTCAAGCCAAGGGGTTGACTCTGATCGAAATGTGAGTGAGAAAGTAATAGAAAAGTGTTATGAACACCATACGGGCAATCCATTCTCTTCCTTTGGCTATGCGGAAATGGTCAGGGGGCAGTGCTGTAAGCCAGTTAACGCGCCTGAGCTTAGGGAGCAGCCATCCCTCAAGGAAGATGTTATGGGATAGGAAGAAGGTTCCGAAGAGTGCCGCTTGTTCGATATAACTCCCGTTCCAGCTATAAGGAGCCGGGGTAGTCACGCGAAGAGTTTTTTCACGATGTCCGTAGATAACCAGTATGTTACGGTATCCAAGAGAATGGTCGTTGCCTGCCGTGTGGCTCGAGAACGCGAAAAACTTGAACGAGCATGAGGATAGGCACACAATGCTCTGGGATGCAGATTGCGTCGAGATCGGGAAACTACAAATGACGTGGTATCCCTCGTTTACTAGCTGCTTGAAGTATTGCTTGAAGTACTGTTCGAAGTACGTCTGAATGGTGTGGTGCTCTGACTCTACCAGCTTGTTGGTGTCGGGACTAGACAGGAATGATAGATCGGATTTGCATTTGAAGTCTACGAAGAGGTTATGTCATTGGGAAACGGGAAGAAATAAACGGGGAACCTGGATCCTTACTGTTTAAATCAAGTCCCAGATGTTTAACTTGATATTCACCGGCCTTCCAATCTGCAAGACGGAGTCGAACAATCGAGGGAGAACCTGAATAATCTACCTCCTTAAGCGTGACCGCAAAAGCGAGCTTCCGATCCGAGAGAATATGATTGTCACTTGAAATGAGAAAAATTAGGTGTGTGACACTGGATCGAGGAGAAGAAAATTACTCGACATCTGGGTGGGTAGGAGGCAGGCTTTGTGGCACTCTGTTGAGGGTGATGTATAGAGTAACAGTGTTCGAGGAAGGATCGTTAGGGAACTGAAGCTCAATTGGACCGAAACTACTGCTGAACCCCTGATAAGTCCAGCTCCGGAGGATATGTTTGCTTGAGCGGGCAGCGTTCCATAACAAAAGGAACTGGTTGTTGATCGAACTTTGGGTACAGAAAGTGATGATATCGGAGCCGAATGTATCATTTATGGTGAGACGGTGCTTGTAAACGTGGGAGACAACAGTGAAGCCGTCTTGGAGGTATACTTGCTCCATGAAGCCTGTGTGGAGTGTCGCGTCGTGTTGATCCTTGACCACGACATCGGTGTGATGGTGAACGACCAGCTCCTGGTTCCCCTTGACATTCTCCTTGACCTTGACGACCTCACCCAACTTGATGTCCTTCGTGAGCTGGGTCTGAACCTGAGCATCGTCCTGTTGAGTGACGACAGAGACTCCGGTGACGTCTGTCTCGTGATGCACGTCCGACTCCTCATGACTCTTGACACCCTCCACAACCTTGACGACTTTCCCAAACTTGATGTCCTTCGTGAACTGTGTCTTTGCCTGAGCATCTTTCTCTTGTGAAACAACGAAGACTTGGGTGACGTCGGTGGAGTGATGCATGTCCAATTCATCGTGGCTCTTGACACCGTCCACAACCTTAACACCTCCAACAACCTTGAAGACCTTCCCAAACCTGATGTCCTTCGTCAAATGTCGCTTTGCCTGAGCATCTTCCTCTTGGGAGACAACGGAGACTTGGGTGACGTCGGTGGAGTGATGCACCTCCAATTCATCGTGGCTCTTGACACCGTCCACACCCTTGACTCCTTCAACAACCTTGACTACCTTCCCAAACTTGATGTCCTTCGTCAAATGTGTCTTCGCCTGAGCATCTTCCTCTTGGGGGACAACGGAGACTTGGGTGAAGTCGGTGGAGTGATGCACGTCCAATTCATCGTGGCTCTTGACACCGTCCACACCCTTGACTCCTTCAACAACCTTGACTACATTCCCAAACTTGATATCCTTCGTCAAATGTGTCTTCGCCTGAGCATCTTCCTCTTGGGTGACGTGGGTCGAGTGATGCACGTCCAATTCATCGTGGGTCTTGACTCCCTCCACAACCTTAACACCTTCCACAACTTTGAGGACCTGCTCCAACTTGATGTCTTTCATCAAATGTCTCTTCGCCTGAGCATCTTCCTCTTGTGAGACAACGGAGACTTGGGTGACATCGGTGGAGTGATACACGTCCAATTCATCGTGGCTCTTGACACCCTCCACACCTTCAACAACATTGACGACCTTCCCAAACTTGATGTCCTTCGTCAAATGTGTCTTCGCCTGAGCATCATCCTGTTGTGAGACAACGGAGACTTGGGTGGCGTCCGTCGAGTGATGCACGTTCAATTCATCGTGGCTGTGGACACTCTCCACAACTTTAACACCTTCAACAACATTGACGACCTTCCCAAACCTGATGTCCTTCTTCAAATGTGTCTTCGCCTGAGCATCTTCCTCTTGGGAGACAATGGAGACTTGGGTGACGTCGGTGGAGTGATGCACGGCCAATTCATCGTGGCTCTTGACACCCTCCACAACCTTAACACTTTCCACCACTTTGACGACCTGCTCCAACTTGATGTCTTTGGTCAAATGTCTCTTTCCCTGAGCATCTTCCTGATCAGTGAGGACCGAGATTTGGGTGACGTCGGTGGAGTGATGCACGTCCAATTCATCGTGGCTCTTGACACCCTCCACAACCTTGACACCTTCGGCAACTTTGACGACCTGCTCCAACTTAATGTCTTTCGTCAAATGTCTCTCTGCCTGCGCATCGTCCTGTTGAGTTACGACGGAGACTTGGGTGACGTCGGTCGAGTGCACGTCCAATTCATCGTGGCTCTTGACACCCTCCACAACCTTGACACCTTCCACAACCTTGACACCTTCCACAACCTTGACGACCTCCCCCAACTTGATGTCTTTCCTCAGATGGGTCTTCGCCGGAGCGTCTTCCTGTTGAATGACGACGGAGCCTTGGGTGACGTCGGTGGAGTGATGCACATCCAGCTTCTCGTGGGTCTTGATACTCCCCTCAACCTTGACCACCTTCCCCAACTTGATGTCCTTCGTCAACTTGATCTTAACGTGAGCTTCGTCCTGTTGAGTGACGACAGACGTTTGGGTGACGTCGGTCGAGTGATGCACGTCCAACTCCTCATGAGTCTCGACATCCTCCACAACCCTGATACCTTCAACAACCTTGACGACCTCCCCCGACTTGGTGTCTTTCGTCAGATGGGTGTTCACTTGAGCGTCTTCCTGTTGAGTGTCGTCGGTCGAGTGATGCACATCCAACTCCTCTTGGGTCTTGACACCCTCCACAACTTTAACACCTTCCACAACTTTGACGACCTCATGACTCTTGACATCCTCCACAACCTTGACACCTTCTTGGACCTTCACGACCTTCCCCAACTTGACGTCCTTCGTCAAATGTGTCTTCGCCTGAGCATCTTCCTCTTGGGAGACAACGGAGATTTGGGTGAGATGGGTCTTAACGTGAGCATCGTCCTGTTGAGTGACGACGGACACTCGGGTGACGTCAGTCTGACGAACATCGAGCTCCTCGTGGCCCTCGGCACTCTCCTTAACCTTGACCACCTCCCCCAACTTGATGTCTTTCGTTAAACGTGTCTTGACCTGTGCATATTCCTCTTGAGTGACGACAGAAACTTGGGTGATGTCGGTCTGATGCACATCCTGTTCCCCGTGAGTCTTAATACCCTCTACTACCTTGACTAGCTCGCCCAACTTGATGTCTTTCGTCACCGTTGTCCTAACCTGAGTATTGTCCTGATTGGTGACTGAAACTCGGGTGACGTCGGTCTGATGCACATCCAACTCCTCGTGGGTCTTGACACCGTCGACGACCTTAACACCTTCAGCAACCTTGATGGTGGGAGAGCCGGTGGCGAGGGATATAGCTGCCGCCGGAGCTACTGTGGCGGGTACCGAGAGCTGGGAAGAGGCACCGGATGAGAGGGAGGTCACAAGAGAGTGTGGCGGAGATCCTGCTGCTGCCACGGGCGCAGGTTTGGGTGGGTTGGTGGGGGGCCCTGATATTTGGTCATTGTGGAAATCCTGGAGAACTTCCCCGAGAATGTGGCCATGTTCGATGGTAGAGACGACGCTTTCGTGGCCCTTTTCTAGGCTGTCCGTGATGACAATGAGGCCGTCCGAGGGGGCAGTAGATGTCACTGTCCGAGCGCGGGTGCCGAGCTTTTTAGCTGCTGCCGTTGCTGCCGTGGCGGGGACTGGGAGCAGGTCCAAGGGACTGGAGGAGAGGGATGTGACAAGAGGGTGTGGCGGAGATAACAGTGCTGGTACGGGTTCAGATGTGGTTATGTCGGTGGGGGGCACAGATGGTTGGTCATTGGGGAAACCCTTGAGAGCCTTTCCGGCGTTCAGGCGATGTTCGAGGGAAGAGACGAGGGTGTCGTGGCCCTTACCTAGACCGTCCTTGATGACAATGAGGCTGTCGGAAAGGCCAGTAGATGTGAATGTGCCAGCGCCGGCGCCGAGGGATGTAGCTCCTGCCGTTGCTGCTGAAGCAGGGACCAAGAGTAGGGCGGAGGCAACGGAGGTGAAGGAGGTCACAAGAGAGTGTGGTGGAGATCCCGGTGCCAGTGTGGCTGCACGCGTCTGTGTTTGTGTACGTGCCCCTGAAGGTTGGTCATTATCAGAATCTTGTAGACCCGTTCCGGGATGGAGTCCATGGTCGACGGTAGACACGACGCTGTCGAGGGCGTTTCCTAGTCCGTCCTTAGTGACAATGGGGCCCTCTGAGACGCCAGTGGATGTCACTGTGCCATCACCGGCGGCGAGGGATGTAGCTGCTACCGTTGGTGCTGTAACCGGGACCGAGAGCAGAATGGAGGCACTGGAGGAGATGGAGGTCACAAGAGAGTGTGGTGAAGATCCCGGTGCCTGTCCGGGTGCCTGCGTGTGTGTTTGTATAGGTGACCCTGAAGTTTGGTCTGTGTGAGAATCCTGGAAAATCTCTCCGAATTCGAGTCCATGTTCGACGGTGGAGTCGACACTGTCGAGACCCTTTCCTAGGCCATTCTTCGTGAGCTTCAGGCCGTGTGAGAGGCCAGTAGATATGACTGTGCGCGAGGCTGCGTCCCGCGATATAGCTGCTACTGTTGCCGCTGTAGCGGGGACCGAGATGAGGGCAGAGGAACCAAAGGAGAGGGAGGGCACAAGTGGATGGGGTGCAGATCCCGGTGATGGTTTGGGTGCCTGCGTGTACATTTGGGTAGGTGGCCCTGACGGTTGGTCTTTATGTGAAACCTGGATATCCTCTCCATGGTTAAGGTCGTGTTCAATGTTGCCGAGGCCCTTGCCTGAGCTGTTCTTGGTCACCATGAAGCCGTCCGAGAGGCCAGTAGATGTGACTGTCCCAGCACCGGCGGCGAGTGAAGTAGTCTCAGGGGTTGCTGCTGTAGCAGGGACCGAGAGAAGGGAGGATGCCTCGGAGGTCAGGGAGGGCACAAGAGTATGTGTTGGAGATACCTGTGCCAGTATGGGTGCAGACGTGTGTGTGTGCATAAGAGGCCCTGAGAGCTGGTTGGTATGAGAATCCTGGACGCCCTCTCCGGGCTTGAAGCCATGTTCGATGGAGGAATGGACACTGTCGAGACCCTTTCCTCGGCCATCCTTCATCACTATGAGGCCGTCTGACAGGCTAGTAGACATGATTGTGCGTGTGCCAGCAGCGAGCGATGTAGCTGCTGCCGTGGGTGCTGTGGCGGGGACCAAGAGCAGAGCAGATGCACCAGATGAGTGGGAGCTCACAATAGAGTGTTGTAAAGAAACCGGTGCTGGTTCAGGTGGATGGGTGTCTGTTTGTGTAGGTGACCCTGAAGGTTGGTGTTTATGAGAACCCCGGAGAACCTCTATGTGTTTCAGGCTGTGGTCCACGGTAGAGACGACGCTATCGAAGCCCTTTCCTACACCGTCCTTGATGACAATGGGGCCTTCTGAAAGGCCGGTAGATGTGACTGTGAGAGCGCCGGCGCCCAGGGATGTAACTCCTGCGGTTGCTGCTGTAGTAGGGACCAACAGGAGGGCAGAGGCACTGGAGGTCAGGGAGGTCAAGAGAGAGTCTGGTGGAGATCCCTGTGCCGGTGTGGCTGCACGCGCGCGCGTGTGTGTGGGTGCCTCTGAAAGTTGGTCTTTGTCAGAATCCTGCAGAACCTGTCCGGCATCGAGACCTTGTTTCGCGATAGAAACGACTCTGTCGAGGGCGTTTCCTAGTCCGTCCTTAGTGACAATGGGGCCCTCTGAGACGCCAGTGGATGTGACTTTGCGAGCTCCGGCGTTGACGGATGTACTTACTGCCATTGCTGGCGTAGCAGGGACAGAGGTCATGGCGGAAGCACCGGAGGTGAAGGAGGTCACCAGAGAGTGCGGTGAAGATACCGGAGACGGTGTGGGTGCATGCGTGTGTGTTTGTGTAGGTGTCCCTGAAGGTTGGGCTTTGTGAGAATCCTGGAGAACCGCTCCGGGTTTGTGACCGTGGCTAACTGTGGAGACGATGCTGTCGAGGTCCTTTCTCATCCCGTTGTGGGCAACAATGAGCCCGTCTGAGACGGCAGGAGATGTGACCGTGCGAGAGCCGGCGGCGAGGTGTGTAGCTGCTGCCGTTACTGCTGTGGAGGGGACCAAGAGCAGGGCGGAGGCACCGGAGGTCAGGGAGGCCACAAGAGTGTGTGGTGGAGATTCCGGTGCCGGGGTGGGTTCAGTGCTCTGTGTTTGTATATGTGGCCGTGAGGGCTGGTCGTTGTGAGCCTCCTGGACGCCCTTTCCGTGATTGAGGCCATGTTCGACGTTGGAGACGACGCCGTCGAGCCCCTTTCCTGGGCCATTCTTGGTGTGCATGAATCCGTCCGACAGGCCAGTAGATATGACCGTGCCAGCGTCGGGGGAGAGGGATGTGGCTGCTGCCGCTGCTGCCGTCGCGGGCACCGAGAGCAGAACGGACGCCCCGGAGGTGCGGGAGGTCTCCACACTCTGGGGTGGAGATCCAGGTCCTACTACCGGTGCAGGAGTGTGTGGTTGTTTACGTGGCCTATGGGTTGATCCTTATGAGAATCCTTGAGAACCTCTCCGGCATTGAGGTCATGTGCCACGGTGGAGACGACGCCGTCCAGGCCCTTCCTTGTGCCGTTCTTTGTGACCATCAGGCCTTCCGAGAGGCCAGTATATGCGATTGTGCCACCAGCAGCGGCGAGGGATGTAGCTGCAGCGTTTCCTGCTATGGCGGAGCCCGAGAGCAGCGCAGAGCCACCGGAGGTGAGGGAAGTCACAAGAGAGTCCGGTGGAGATACCCGTGCCGGTGTGGGTGTAGGGGTGTGTATTTGTTTAGGTGGCATTGAAGGTTGGTCTTCGTGAGAATCTTGGAGAACCTCTCCGTGTTTGAGGCCGTGTTCGACGGTTGAGACGATGGCGTCGAGACCCTTTCCCAGGCCGTTCTTTGTTACCATGAGGCCGGCAGAGAGGTCAGTAGATGTGACTTTTCCATCACCGGCGGAAAGGGATGTACCCGCTTCCGTTGCTGCTGCAGCGGGGACCGAAGCCATGGCGGAAGTACTAGCGGTGATAGAGCTGACTTGCGAGCGTCGCGGAAGTACCGATGCCAGTGCGGGTGTCGGTGTGGGTGTGTCTGTAGGTGGCCCTGCGGGGTGGTCCTCGTTGACATCCTGGTGAACACCTCCGGGCTTCAGGCCATGTTCGACGGTGGAGGAGATGCTGTTGAGGTCCCTTCCGAGGACTTCTTTGGTTAAATTGAGGCTGCCTGTGATAGAATTCATGACTTGGATGTAAGACTTTGCCGAGCGATCATGCCTTTATAGGTGATTTTGAACTGTCACCATGTTCTTGGCACTGATTACGCCATTTTTCATCCTAATTTCCAATGTCTATTTGCCAGGGTGGAACCATCGGATCAATCATAACAAAGCAAAAAACAAACTCAAGTAGCCTTGCATGAAAGGTGACAGCCCTGGCAAATCACCCACGACGCCCAGCTCCGACGATCCCCTGATCCAGTGGCGTGTGTACATCCTGACCGACAGGCACTGATACATTCACAGGGCACTATCGCCTCTTGGCGAAAGACATATCAAAATATTTGGGACCCTGGGTTTATTTACTATCCCAGGCGTATAATAAATGCAGCTTAGGATAAACATACAAACCCCACCGCTGATGGATTTCATCTCGTCTCTCATCCCTGTCAGGGAACCTTTGGACATAGACTCACACTTCTGGAAGTTTTCAAAAAGCATTCTGACCCCAAGTCGATGACTTTCCTGGTTTCTTAAGTAACCTTGCTTGAAAGGTGACAGCCCTGGCAAATCACCCACGACGCCCAGCTCCTGAGGGTCGGGCCCTTACCCATTCACAGAGCACTAACGGCGTTTGGCGATAGACACATTGGCAGAGTGGCAAAAATTTGTGACCCTGGGTTCATCTACTATCTACTATACCAGGCGTATGATCAATGCAGCTGACGATAAACATAGAAACCCCATCGCTGAGGCAATGTATCTCCTATTTCCTGTCTGTCAGCCAACCTTTGGATGCAGACGGAAGTTCTCAAAAAACCTTCTGACCTCAGCTCGATGACTTCCTTGGTTTCTAAGCGTGTCACTGCCTCTTGTCTGTACTGTCTGTACTACTAAACCTAAGGCGGGCATCCCAGTAGTTGGACGTGTTGGGACAATGACGGAACGAACCGATCACCATCTCGTAAATCCTCAAAGAAATCATTATTTGCACAGTTGCTGGAGTCGGAGCCCTTTAATTTCCAAATCTAATAATATAAACAAAAAAAGGCCTGGACCATGGAAAATCGTGGTGAGACCTTATCATTCTTCCCGGCCTACAAGGCGAGTATAACAAACATGTTCCATATACGCAAGGACTCAATACATCATGAAGCTTGTGATGGCATCATTTATAACCCTGATCATGCTGACTTTACTAGGCTGGGTCCTGCCTTGGTGTTACAGATGTTTGTGCCAGGCTGAATGATTTCCCATTATTTTGTACCAGGTCAGTAGACACTTCTTCTGTTTGATTTGTTTTTTCTCATTTTTATCCATCAAGGTAACACCTTATGTAGGATAGCATATCCATGTAATCAATGAATCGCCTGGTTAGAACAATCCGAACATTTTCCTGCACGAATTAGTGAGTCCCAGTTGGTCACGACTAATGAGAATATTTTGGGTACGTGTGGACAAGCAACGAGCCTAGAGTACGGTCGAGGTTAAGTGGTTTTTTTTTCTTCTTTTTTTTTTCTTCCTTTGCCATGTTTTTTTTTTGCCATCATTGTTTTATTTTTATTATTTTATATAGTCAGACCGCACACGACCACCAGTAGTAGTATCCTTCTGCTATTTTTCGATCATTCTCTCTGGAATTCTCTCACACGGCCATCTAAGATGGATGTCGGCAGGAGTATCCCCAGCTTCATAAAACTCACCAGCTACATACAGTAGGTGGTGTCCCGACAACCAGATCAGAATGAGCACCGCGGACAATATTATCGATCTTCGCCAAGTGGTGCTGAATGTCCTTGAACCAGATAACACATGGACGCAACCGTCCATGACACTCATTCCATTTCAACACAATTTCCATGCATTTATTGTATGCTTTAGGCAAATATTCTGGGTGATGCTTGAGGAAGGTTGTGGATTTGTTGTAACTATTTTATTTTTAATTGTTTTGGTTTTTATTCTATTTTCTCTGGGTGTATGCAGTCCGCCATGCAATGCAAAGCTTTTGAGTTTGGCTAAGTGCCGACCCAGGGAGGCAGCTATGGGGGATGCATGAGTGTGCGACAGTCGCATGTCAGTACTCCTGATACTGTCGATGTTTAGTACCAGTGAGTGTATGCTGGTATGTATCAATATGAATTCCTGTCGAATTAGGCTCTGACGTGCACAAACGTCATGCCATGGTCTGACATGGCCGTAAGTCCATTTCTACGGTCCTGCAGGCATATACATTCTTATTTCACACGTTTGTTCTAAATCATTTATATTCCGTATCAGTTGTTACCCATACCTCAGTCGATTCACCCATTCGTGTCAACTGAGGTATGTTACCCATTACTTTACTTACCTTTAGGTAGCTTACCGTTTGTCCTGTAGCGTGTGACTTATTACAGGTACCAAATATAGTTGATTCACCCATGTTAGAACCAGGGACCATTGAGTCAATTTTATATATATATTCTACACTAAACATCCATTATCTCCCCCAACAATTCCCCAATCAACACGAGACTCCATACAAGGACTCCACACACTATGAGGAAGACTCATGAATATCCTCAGGAATTTAGGAGCGCGTTTTCCATCACACTGTCTACCCGGCCCCATACCTACCCCAAGGGCCGGTTCACCTCATCTAGACACGTTGGGAAGGGGATACACTGGCATGTGGATTTCCATTCAGTTTATTGTTCGTTATATTCTATTTCTATCACTTCCCCTGTGAAGTTTTCCTCTATATCATTCCCACCGCATATATGCGGGTATAGCACGTGCACGGCCGCATTGGGCCGGCTTCTAACTTCACTCCGTGAAGTTTTCACTTATAATTAGATTTTCTATTTCATATAAAGTACTAGTATTTTGTAGTAGTATAAACAAGCAATTATAACATATCGTTGCCCCCCCATTGCACTAGCCATTAGGCTACAACTATAAATCTATCACTCGTGCTGACCGAAGGTTAAGCGCCGAGTGCGTACTTCCCTATTCGGGACTAGGACACCAGCTACTCGTCGTACAGCAAGGCCGGGTCACAGTTGGGTTTCCATCACTATAATAACATTATACTTCACTACATATATTATCTACTTTGTGGGGGAACCACAAATCTACAAACTGACGCTTTGGCGCCCAGGCCGGATTCCCGGTACGGCGCCTAAGCGGAGAGTAAACCCGGGACTCACCTCCCAGTAGAATTGCTGTAGAGCAATAACTTCCCTAGTGATAAATACAGAATGAATCACAGTAAATCACTAGGAGTATTTACCTCATTGTCCCATCGACTCTCCGATATAATAGCACGGGAATACCCCAGGAAACCCTATCTGCCAGACCCATCTACAACCCATTCGTGTTGACTGAGCAGGTGACTTATTACAATTCCCAGTGTTTCTACAGAGCTGGGTATGTGCCCTGATTGATCTAGCCTGATTTGGCTTGTTTTCACATGTGATCACGTGACTGTGGATATGGAAATGCAAAGGGTCATTTGGCCATGTAGCAATGATAAAGTCTCTGGAAAAATGTACATAATTTGTAGATAACTCATACTACACCTGAAGGATTTCCACTTGGTCTGGGAATATGAGCGACAATGACAATTATTGTGTCCCAATATAATATCACGAGCAACTTCAAAACTTCATCAATTATGATGGGAAACAGTGTTCTTTGAGTGCAGAACTAATTTATTACATTCTAACTACTTGTCTCTTATAGAGAATCCATGTCCGATGTGTGAGTCTCTGCATAACCTTTATGAGGGAAACCGCTGTGGCCCCTGTGGTTCATCACACAGAGCTGACAAGGGGGAAATCCTAAGAGGAAATCTTAAGATCTCTTGTCAATGAGTCTATACCCTATATAGCCTTTGTCCACACCTTGCTTCCTCAAAATACCTTACCCCCCAACAGTGCCCTAAGGTATGCAATCCAAAACCCCTGGTAGCTAGCCTCCATCATTGGTATCTCATCTCAGCATCATGCATGACCATGGTTGTTTTGGCTGACTTGAGGAAAGCACATCTCACACCTGTCTCTTCCTCAGCTTGTCAGTTCCCTTGGTCCATGCCCCTTCAATCTCTGCTCTTCAGTTTTGGCTCAGTCTAGAACACAGGTCATCCCCTGGCATTACCCAGTCTGCTACAGTGCTGCATCCTCGAAGCATGGGCCATTAATGAGTTGAAGGCCATTGCCTGAATCCTTCTCTGTGCTCTGGGATGTGTCTGGTAGAAATGCTATACTTTAACTGGCACTGCTATGTTTTCCTTGGCCACCCATGTGTTATCTCCATAGCCATACCCCTCCCACTTCACCAAGAAGTATAGTTAGCCTCACATCAGGCGACTGTTCAGGACCTCTTCCACCTTGTAGTGCTCCTCCCTATCTACCAACTCTGGTAGCAGGGGCAGCATTGACCTTTGGCCCAGGATGGGATCTTCAGGAGCTGAAATGAGCTTGACCACATTGAAAACAGGGTAAAAGTGAGACAGGGATTGCAGGAGCTGGAGTTTGTATGCATGCCTTCCCACTCTCCTTTGGATGCTGAAGAGCCCTAGGTATCAATGGTTTAGATTCTAAGATAGCCAAGTAGTCCCCATGTCTGAGGCATCTAGGAATACTTGATCTCCCACCTGATACTCTGGTACCAGTGTTCAGCGCCAATTGTAGTAACAACCCATGCCGTCTTTGGCCTTGCCTAGGGCAGACTTGGCCTCTTCCAGTTATTTCTCCTTTCAGTCCCTGAACTCATTAACTGTTTTGGCAAGTGACTTGGGATCAAGGCTCAAATCCCATGCATGGATGTTGTCCCATGTCTAGCATGAAGGGGGTCTATTAGGTGGCTGAGTGCAGGTGGTTGATGTATTCGAATTCAGCCATAGACAGCAGATTATCTCAGTAGTCTTGGCACTCATTGAGGAACACTCATAGGTACTACTCTAGCTCTTGGTTGGCTGGCTCAGTCTCACCATCTTCCTATGGGTAGTAGGTGGTGATGGCTGCCAGCTTTATTCCTAGGAGTTGGTACAGCTCTCAGGTGTATTCTGAGACAAACTAGGGGTATTATGGCCCATGCCCCTAACAAACCCATTATTAGTCCCCACAACTGGCTGTATCCTTTCCAGGACCTTTCCTACTGTAGAAGTCTGAAACAACCTGCAACAATCTGAAATCCTGAAATCCTGAACCTGCAAGTACATGACCAAGTTTCTGCTCCTTGATAAGCAATGCACAGGATCACCATGTACCTTACTCCCTTGTTTTTTCCTTTCTATTGACCCCTTGTACTCCTCCATTCCCTTGCCTTATATTTGGAAATAGATAGTATAAGGAATTAGCTACATGTATATAACCCCCTGGTCGACTGGACTATTTGCCAGTACAAATATTGACTTAGTCTGGATCCTAAGTTCTCCGGTTAACTTTATGACTTTCTAAAGTCAGGGACAGATGATTGAGGAGGGTGCAACACATAAGTTGAAGCCAAGTCCCTTTGACCTTGAACACTTGAGTGACTAGTTGCATCTACCTGAATACCGATCACCCCTTCCTGTTTGCTTCTGCCTTTCCATCCATCAATCTGATCACAACCTCCTATGTCCTCAAAACCTTGACCCCTCACAGAATCCTTCGGAAACCTCTGGAAACCCTTCTGGAAGTATTGGTTAAGCACCTGGCATACATATTTAACAAGGGGCCATGGTCAGAGACTACTTGTCTTAGTAGTCCATGCAGCTTCCACATGTGGGCAAGGTAAAGCCAAGCTGCTTCCAGGGCATGATGGTAGAATTGGTCAGTAGGAAGTGTGTGTCAGGAGACGACCCTCTCTAAACTCTGATCCAACTCCAAAGTCCCATTTCAAATGCCGATCAACTCCGAAGCTAAGATACCCAAGTCTGAAGGGACCACCAAGTAGAAACAGAAGTGATCTTCAAACTTGGTGACTAGAACCTGGAGTAAGCGCTCAAAGAACTAAGCACCAGGAAGTTGGCTCCACAGACTCCGATGTATTGATTTATAAGCTAGTGCACAGACCACTTACATAAAGAGTATGAAAGGGGTTCACTAGCAACGGGATCCTTAGACTTTCCTCTTTGGATTCCCTCTCACGTGAGGTCCCCACATGTATCTAAGTAGTAGTTGTAATTAAAACCTTTGGATTCCCCCTGCTTAGCTCGCCTCCAAGGCACCTCCAAGAGGCTGCAAGAGGGTTGCCCTTACAGCAGGAAAGTCTTCCCAATAAGGACCGAGAGCTGTGTTGCAGCATAGTCATAGGTGGCTTTGGACTCAACCGAAGTGACTCGGAGAGTACCAACTCCTGGACATACCGAACACCGGACTCTCCCTCCTCTATAACTGAAGCCACAGGTATCCCCACTATTCTCACCCCCAGCATGAATGCCGAAGAACGGTTGCGGAGGTTAGAACAAGAATTGGCAGAAAACCGAGCAGCAAATGCAACGATAAGCCAAGCCCTTAGGGCAATCATGACCAAATTAAACAACCCCAAAGACTTGGAAGATGACCCAACACCGAGTATACATTTTTCAGACCCTTGGAGTATCGTTGCCCCACAAGGCAACTCCAGAATTTGGCCTGCCTCTCCAACAGACTTCGACAGACACAGAGAAAAGGAAGAGCCTTCCTCAACTCCTGTAACATCTACTTCGTAATATGTGGAGACCAGTTCCCTAACAGTCAAGCTTGGATACATTGGGCCCTCTCCTACTTTAAATCTGATAGAACTCGGAGGAGGTCGAAGGGTCAGAAGAAGAAAAAGAAAGAGAGGATTTTAGACTCGGCAGTGGGTGAAATGTGTGCCCCCGCTGCCTGTACATAATAGATTCTCATGTTTGAAAGAGGAGAGTGACAAGATCTCTGCATGTCCCTTCCCCAAAGAACGACCATCTAAAGACACACAAACATCAGAGATTCCATCGAAACAATCTCGGACAAAGCTCCGAAGATGGGAGAAACCACTTCTGAAAAAATATGTGGTTGTCACCACCCCAAGTCCGAAATCTCTGATCATCAAGGTGGAAATTCAGACAACAGATACAGCAGAAATCAAGTCTGGACCCACTCTCATAGACTGTGAGGCCACAGGACAGTTCATGGACTGAGGATATGTAGAATGACATCGCCTCACCACTCAGAAACTGCAAAGAGTCATCCCGGTCTACAACATGGATGGATCACCGAACGAAGCCGGAGCCATCAGAGAAGTCGTTGATGTGATCCTCCGAGTAGATGGACATACGGAGCGTACCACCTTTCCAGTCACCAACCTGGGAAAGCAAGACCTTATCCTGGGCTTCACCTGGCTGGAAGAGCACAACCCCAAGATTAACTGGCAAACTCGGAAGGTCAGCATGAGCCAATGTCCAGAAAAGTGTCACGCCTGCTGAGGAGAGGTGCGAGATGAGCACAAGAAGGAGCAGGAGATGAGGAAACAGATCCAAGCATGTCGAAGTGGCTCATTTCCAAAGCTCCTGGAAGAAGACTCAGAGGAGGAAGGGGAAGAGACAGATGACAGGAGTGATGGAGAGGGGGACCCACTGGATGATCTAGAACCCAGCGATAGAGTGATGTATGTAATGCTCCCATCAGAAGCAGAGCATGTCCGAGTTGCCCAAACCACCTCCCAGAGATTGGCAGAGGCCCACTTCAAAAATATCCAAATAGAGGTGGAAATCCCGGAGTACCTCCGAGATTTCGAAAGTGTCTTTGCAAAGGAATCCTTTGATGAACTCCCGGAGCGAAAGATCTGGGATCATGCCATTGAACTAGAGCTGGGGGCTAGTCCGGTAAACTGCAAAGTGTACCCCATGTCTCCGTTAGAACAAACCGAACTAGACACCTTCATTCAGGAGAACCTTTGAACTGGACACATCCGACCCTCCAAATTGCCGATGGCATCCCCAGTCTTCTTCATCAAGAAAAAAGAAGGATCCCTTCGGCTCATCCAAGACTACCGAAAGTTGAATGCAATGACGGTGAAAAACCGATACCCACTCCCCCTCATTCCAGAGCTGGTCAATCAGCTCAAAGGGGCTAAGTACTTCACAAAGCTAGACATCCGGTAGGGATACAACAATGTCTGAATCAAGGAAGGAGATGAGTGGAAGGCTGCCTTTCAGATGAACCAAGGACTGTTTGAACCACTGGTAATGTTCTTTGGACTTACTAACAGTCCGGCCACTTTTCAGACGATGATGAATGATATTTTTCAAGACCTCATCCTAGCGGGACTCATCTGCATATACATTGATGATATTCTCATCTATTCTCGGACCCTGACCGAACATAGAAAGATCACATGACAGGTGTTAGAACAACTCCGAGAATAGAAACTCTATCTTTGGAAGGAAAAGTACAAGTTCGAAAGAACATGGATCGAGTATTTGGGACTCATCATCTCAGAAGGAAAGGTAGAGATGGACCCTGTCAAAGTCCGAGGGGTAATGGAGTGGCCCACTCCGAAAAACCAAAAGGAAGTCCAGTTGTTCCTCAGATTTGCCAACTTCTACTGACACTTCATCAAGGACTTCTCCCTTCATGCTCAACCACTCTTCAATCTCACAAAGAAAGGGGAACTGTGGAAGTGGGGAGGGGAAGAAGAGACGGCACTCCAAAAGATTAAGGAGCTTATCACCTCGGCACTGATACTGACATTCCCAGATGACTCCCGGGCATACAGAGTAGAAGCGGATGCCTCGGACTTTGCCACGGGAGCCACCATCTCGCAGCAATCACCTGAAGATGGAATGTAGCACCCAATTGCCTTCTTTTCCAAAAGCCTGAGTCCAGTAGAAAGGAACTACAAAATCCATGACAAAGAAATGTTGGCCATCATCCGAGCTCTGGAGGAATGGCGGCACTTCCTGGAGGGCATGCAACTCCAGTTTGAGGTCTGGACAGATTACAAAAATCTGGAATACTTCCGAACTTCAAAAAAGCTGAACCGAAGACAGGCTCAATGGTCCCTCTTCCTGTCTCGTTTTGACTTTACACTCCATCACCGACCAGGGTGAAGTATGGGCAAAGCAGATGCACTCTCCAGGAGATCAGACCATGGGTTAGGGTCGGAGGATAACGAGGATGTGATCCTCCTCCGACCAGAAATGTTTGCAATATGAGCCCTGGAGGGTGTTGGGGCAATCGGAGAAGAAAGAGATATCCTGCTGGATATACGATCGAAGCTTCGGACCTCGGACATGGAAGATCCAATAGCCAAGGCTATCATAGAACTCCGACGAGGGCACAACAAATCTGTACGATCTGCCGAATGGATGGAATGAGATGGTCTCCTACAGTTCCGAGGGAGAATCTATGTCCCAAATGATCCAGACCTTTGGAGACGCATTGTTTCTCAGCACCATGACACGCGAATAGCCAGACATGCAGGCAGATGGAAAACACTGGAGCTGGTCTCTAGGAACTATTGGTGGCCCCAGATGTCACGATACATAGGACAGTATGTAAAAACTTGTGACTCTTGCATAGGGACCAAAATTCGGAGACAACGCCCGACAGGAGAGCTGGAACCACACCCTATCCCTGAAACTCAGTGGGACACTATCAGCGTGGATTTCATAGTGGATTTGCCAGATGCCCATGGACACAATGCAGTCATGAATGTGGTCGACTCGGTGAGCAAAAGAGCCCACTTCCTCCTCACAAACACTACTATCACAGCATTGGGAGCCACACGACTCTATCTAACACACATGTGGAAATTACACGGACTTCCAAAACAAATTGTCTCAGACTGAGGACCTCAGTTCATCTCGGAGTTCACCTGCAAACTCTACCAACTCCTGGGAATCAATCTTGCAGCAACGACAGCCTATCACCCACAAGGAGATGGTCAGACAGAACGTGTCAACCAAGATTTAGAACAGTATCTCCGAGTCTTTATCAATGAGCGACAGGATGATTGGGATGAACTCCTACCGATGGCAGAATTCCAGTACAATAATCACGTACATTCAGCCACGTAGCAAACTCCCTTCATGTTAGACATGGGGTGACACCACGGATGGGCTTTGAACCACAACAGCTGAGATCACGAACAGAAACAGTAAATGAGTTCAAAGACCGAATGGAGCAATCACTAGAGGAGGTGAGGTCGGCACTGGCAAAAGCAAAAGATGATATAGCACGATATTACAACCAATGCCAAAGCCCAGCACCAGAGTTCCAAGAAGGAGATCGAGTATATCTGGATGCTTCGGACATCCGAACGAAACGACCCTCTCAGAAGTTGAGCCACCGATATTTAGGACCTTATACCATTCAACAAAAGGTGGGGAAACATGCCTATAGACTCCAACTTCCGCAGTCCTTATCTCGGCTTCACCCCATCTTCAATGTGATCAAACTCCTTCCGGCCCTGGAAGATCCAATTCCAGGTCGGAGATCCGAACCACTGCCACTGCCGGAGTTGGTAGAAGGAGAGGAGCAGAGAGGGTGCTAGACAGTCACCTAATGCGAGGAGGACTCTACTTCCTAGTCAAATGGCAGGGATACGGATATGAGGAGAATACATGGGTAAAGGAAAATGACATGAATGCACCTACTAAAATACAAGATTTCTACCTACAACATCCGGGAGCACCTCGGAGGATCTGAACAACGGCCTTTGGATCCCTATCATTCTGTGCCACGAGGACACAGCACTCTAGAAGGGGGGGTGATGTCAGGTAACGACCCTCTCTAAACTCCGATCCAACTCCGAAGTCCTATTTCAAACTCCGATCAACTCCGAGGCTAAGATACCCAAGTCCGAAGGGACCGCCGAGTGGAAACAGGAGTGATCTTAAAACATGGTGACTAGAACCTGGAGTAAGCACTGTCAGAGGACGACCCTCTTTAAACTCCAATCCAACTCCGAGGTTCCATTTCAAACTCCAATCAGCTCCGAGGCCTGATACAGGTCCAAAGTCCTACTTCAAACTCCGACCAACTCCGAGGCTAAGAGGCCCAGAAACCACCGAGTGGAGACAGAAAAAGTCTTAACACATGATGACTAGAACTCGGAGCAAATACCCGAGCCTCGGACATAGTACCAGGAGATTGGCTCTACAAGCTCCGATGTATTGATTTGTAAGCTAGTGCACAGACCACCCATATAAAGGGTATAAAAGAGGCTCACCAGCAGCGGGATCCTTAGACTTTCCTCTTTGGATTCCCCCTGCTTAGGTGAGGACTCCACATGTATTTAGGTAGTAGATAATTAAATAACTTTGGATTCCCCCTGCTTAGCTTGCCTCCGAGATATACTTCGGGGCTGTAAGAGGGTTGCCCTTACAAGCACTCAAAGAACTAGGCACCAGGAAGTTGGCTCCACAGACTCCGATGTATTGATTTATAAGCTAGTGCCCAGACCACTTACATAAAGAGTATAAAAGGGGTTCACCAGAAGTGGGATCCTTAGACTTTCCTCTTTGGATTCCCCCTGCTTAGGTGAGGTCCCCACATGTATCTAAGTAGTAGTTGTAACTAAAACCTTTGGATTCCCCCTGCTTAGCTTGCCTCCAAGGCACCTCTGAGAAGCTGCAAGAGGGTTGCCCTTACAGTGTGCCCTTTTGCTCACCAAGTCCACCATGTTTATGACTGCATTGTATCTGTGAGCCTTGGGGAGTTTGACTATGAAGTCCACACTGATTATGTCCCAGTGATTTTCAGCTGTTGACCTGGGTTGTGGTTGAAACACCCTAGGACTCCTACCACATATGCGATGTCAGGGTGAGTAGTGTAGATTAACCTGTGAGACTTTTAATCTGTAGATGGGTCTGGCAGATAGGGTTTCCTGGGGTTTTCCCGTGCTTTTATATCGGAGAGTCGGTGGGACAATGAGGGGGATAGTTCCCTGGAATTTCCTATGAATTTAGATGTATTTATCTATAGGAAATGTATTGCTCTGCAGTGAATCTACTGGGAGCTGAGTCCCGGGTTTACTCTCCGCTTAGGCGCCGTACCGGGAATCCGGCCTGGGCGCCAAAGCGTCGGTTTGTAGATTTGTGGTTCTCCCACAAGTTAGATATACTATGTAGTAGTATAATATAATATATGGGG